>CAUYQG010088491.1:0-43542 GCA_963574415.1 Tarsius wallacei | reverse complement strand
ACACACACACACACACACACATACACACACACACCATTATCAAGTGGAATTAATCCTAGGAATTCAAGAGTTGTTCAACATATGTAAATCAGTAAACATCATACATCATAATCACATCAAAGGAATAAAGAATCAAGAGTGATATGATAATAATAAAATATTCCCTCATAAGACACAACCTAAATTGTGTGTAACTGATAAGTTTTACTTTGATTACAAAGTCTGTATTATTTTATACAAACTGTTTCAATGAATAAAATAAGAGAGTTCCTCAATGTATTTTGTGAGTTAAGCCTAGTAACAACAAAACCAAACAAGTGCTCAAAAAAGAAAAATTTATACAAACCAAAATTAATAAAGAAAGATCTTAAATAAAATAATAGCAAATAGAGTCCACAATGCATTGGTAAATAAGAAACAACTGGTTAGTGAAATTCACCTATTTGTAGATTAAAGGAAAAACAGACACTATCATCTCAACAAAGATACAAGCATTTGAACATAATAACTAATAATTCATAATAATTCTTATTTAAATAGGAAGAGAAGGGAACCTCCTTAAAGTGGCCAAGAGTGAATTGTGCCTACCAAACCCATTTTTCTTCTTCCCACACAAAAAGTGAATAGCATTTCTCATGACCGCATCACCAGGTTCTGAGAAATGTGCACCACTTCCAAGGCCTGCCTGTAAAATCTTTTCATTAATTGCTAGCTCTCTTCCTCTATCTCTTAGCTAGATATCACTGCCCAGAGTAACCTTGGAAGCTAAAAGCTAAAAGTGGCAAATCCTCCTCCCTGACTGCCGGAGGATCAGCCGCCATCATAAACAACACAGTAACTATCCGGACCAGGAAATTCATGACCAGGGGAAGAGGCGGGCACACTTCATCAACAAGGGTACCTGCATAATGAACATTTGTATACTTAACCGTGAGTCATACCCCACGTCTTTAAAATAAAAAAAAAAAATTAAAAAAAGTAATTGACACTTAAAAAAATTCCATACAAAGATACAGGAAAAGATTTTGTTAAAATTAAACATTCTTTCATGATAAAATAAAATAAAAAAACTCTTTTTTAAAAAAAGATGGAATCTCTGCTCTGTTGCCCAGGTAGAAGTACAGTGGTGAGATCATAGCCCACTGTAACCTCATCCTCAAATTCCTGGGTTCAAGTCACCCTTCTGCCTCAGCTCCTGAATAGCTAGGATTTCAGGCATGTGCCACTACACTGGGCTAATTTTTAAACTTTTTAAAGAGATGATATCTTGCTATAATGCTCAAGCTAGACTCCTGGCCTTGACTCTTGGCCTCTCAAAATGCTGGGATCATAGGAGTGAGTCACTATGTCCAGTTGATAAAAAAAAAAAAAACTCAATAAATTAGAAGTGAAGTGTTTCAGCATAATAAAGGACATACAAGACACATCCACTGCTAACATTTTACTCTGAAAGATTTTCTTCTAATAATTGGAACAAGACAAAGATGCCCACTCTTGCCATTCTTATTCCTAGCCATAACAACTTGATAAGAAAAAGAAAGTTTATCCCAAACTGAAAAAAAGGAGGTCAAGGTGTCACTGTTTGCAGACAATATGATCTTCATATGTAGAAAAACCTAAATGCTTTAGCAAAAAAAAAAAAAAAAAAACTATTAGAACTGACAGACAAATCCTGTAAAGTTGCCGAATGCAAAATTAATAAACAAAACTCAGCAGCATTTCTATACATCAATAATAATCTAGCCAAAAAGAAACCAAGAAGGCGATCCCATTTATAATAGCTACAAAAAATAAGACAGAATACCTATGAATAAATTTAACCAAGGAAGGAAATACCTTTACAGAGAAAGCTATAAAACACTGATAAAAGAAATTCAAGTGGATAAAAACATATCTCATATTCATAGTGCCCAAGGTCACTCTGGGCAGTGATATCTAGCTAAGAGATAGAGGAAGAGAGCCAGTAATTAATGAAAAGTCTTTACAGGCTGGCCTTGGAAGTGGTGCGCATTTGTCAGGAAAAAAATTTAAAAGTTAATTCGATCCATTAACTCAAAATGGATCGAAGACCTAGATGTAAAACCCAAAATGATAAAATTACTTGAAGAAAACATAGGAGGAAGACTTTAGGACATTGGTCTGGGAAAAGAGTTTATGACTATGACCTGAAAAGCACAAACAACAAAAGCAAAACCATTAAGTTAATGCATAAGTTCATAGTGTTTGTTTTTGGCATGGCAGCACTGCGGTATTGAGAGTTTATAATTTGTCATTTAGAGTAACAAAGTGCTGATGAATATGTCTTGCATTTTTTAATTTTGAAGAATGTTAGTGCTATTTGAGGGCTAAAGAAAGTGGAGTGTCAAGTGAAGAAAAATGAACACTTTTGACATATTCTTCTGTTTGAGTTTTTTATTTTATTTTAAAGATGTGGGGTACTATTCAGGATTAGATACATAGGTGGTCGTTGTACAGGTAAAGTTTGGGCCTCTCATTGGTCCTCACTTCGCCTGATTTAGAATCAGATACCCTTATTGATGTTATGTGTCCCTCCCCCTCCTCCTCCTGGCAGTGACCTGCTACTGCCAATCTCTTTCATGTAGTACTATGATAAATGTTCAGGGTACACCTATGCATGATAACATGGGATACTCAGTTCTTTGTTTCTGTGATAGATCACTGAGTAAGATGGACTCTAAATCCATCCAAGTTGCTGTGAAGTCCAGTCCATAATTTTGTCCTTCTTTATAGCTGCATAATATTCTATTGTGTATACGTACCATATTTTTTTATCCAGTCCACTTTCATAAAACTGAAAATCTTCTACAAAGCAAAAGAAACCATTAAGAGAGTGAGGAGACAGCCCACAGAATGAGAAAAAAAATTTGACAAAGGCCTAATATTCAGGCTCTACCAGGAACTCAAAAGTCTGAAAGAAAAAAAAAAAGAACAGTCCCATTAAAAAATCGGCAAAGGATATGAATAGACACTTCTCAAAAGAAGACATATGAACAGATACATGAAAAAATGCTCAATCTCAGTAATTGTTAAAGAAATACAAATCAAAACCACACTGAGATACTGCCTAACTCCAGGGACAGAAAATTAAACACTTCATGTTCCCACTGATATGCAAAAGTAGGAAAAGTGGACCTCATAGAGGTAAACACAGGATACTGTAGTCTGGGAAGGGTGGAGAAAGGGATGGACAAGGAGAGATTTTTTTAAAAGATATAGAATTACAGCTAGATAGGATAAGGTCTGTATCACTGTAAGATAATTATAGTTAACAATAATATATTTTATAGATTCAAATAGCTAGAAGGCAGAAACCGAATGTTCCCCCCCCCAAAAAAAGATAAATGTTTGAGATGATGGATGTGCTCATTATCCAGCTCTAATCACTCTATATAATATGTATCCAAACTTCACTATGTGCCTATGAATATGTGCAATTATTATTTTTCAATTAAATTTTTTTAAAAAGTTTGATGAGATAGTCTTTAATACCTAGCTTTTGAGGAGACTGACATAACTACTGTCTGTGGCTGTCAGTGCCTATTACTTTCCTGTTTCAGGCTGGTCTCCACTGAGTTGAAAGAGTTAGGGGAAAGCTAGCATGGCTGGCTGCTTAGGGCTGGTCCCAGCTTCCTGGCTTAAGATGAAATTGATAAATGAGACCTTCAGTTTTCCTTCAAGTTGTTGTAGCTTGATTCACCAAGCTAGGCAAGGAGGCAGGACTTTAGGGCAACAGCTCTGACTAGAATAACAAATTATGCATGTTTCTCAAATAACTTGATTTCCTTAGGCCTGTGTCAAGTGGACAGAAAAGAGGGAGGGGAAAAAAAGAACAAAAATCAACCAACCAACAAACACAAACCCTGGTTCAGTGCCTATTATGGGCCAGCAATGTTGTTTTTAATATTTTATCTTTTAATGCCCACAACAAACCTTTAATAGAGGCATTTGGCCCTGTTTTACGGAAGAGTAAGCTGAGAGAGTTTAAGTAAATTTCTCATGGGTTTCCAATAAATAATTATCAAGTTGGTATCAAAACCCATGTTGATCGAGCTCCAAAGAAACGATTTTCACTATACCACACGGCCTAATATTTTGTATATCGTGTGACTGCTTTAAATTTTCATCCAATTTGGAAATCAAAATATAATATTTAGGAATGGGAAGATATTTTAAGAAGGGTATCTATCTCCAAAATTAAGGATTGTGTATCATTATTGTTCTAGGATTTCATTATTTTGCCTGCTTCTCATTTTGAATTCTAAGAGCTGAAGACTCTTTATCAATTACTCTCTGAAGAATTGCACATAGGCCTTGAAGAGTACCTTCCCCCCTCCACACACACACTTTATACCCTCTCACTTTCCCTTGAGATTCAAAAACAATGCAACAAAATCAACAAGGACAATGACAGGGGAAACAAAGCCACCTGGCTTGATTGATCTGTTTCTCTCTTTATTTCCACTGCTAACCTCTTCTCCATATAACACTTTACAATGTACCACATCTATAATTCCCTGTCACATAACAATTAGCAAGGACATAATGAAATTCAGGCACAAAAGCATCAAATCCTCACAGCATCTCAGAGGTATTGTGGTAGAAATAATATAATTTATAAAAAGAAAAATTATCAGCTTTCTTTTCATTGTCAGAAACAAAGCTAGTGTCCCAAGTATACATCAGAACCACAGATTTTGATGTTTAAATTGCTTGTAGCTCTCTAATTCAAGATTTCAAAGTGGTCCGACCTCGAACTTTAAATGTAGAATAATTCTAACAAATCAGATTTATTGAGAAATAATTGAAAATTCTATGGATGGGGATAAAAAATTGCCCCCTTTATGAGTTTATGTATTTCCTAATTGTACTTTGGCTTTCTCTTCATGTCAGCTGGTGATTTGGGATACTTACGGTTACCACTCTTTTTTCTATCTCTCCACTTAAAATGTGTTTGCTATCCAAGGGAATTTTTTTAAGTCTAGGTTTATTTAAAATTGGCTTTAGTGCTTGCATGCCTTGTACTTAAGGAATTAAAATCAGGAAATTAGATAGATGCCTGCCAGCCAAGGCAATTACTTCTACCCATTACACTTCAAGACCAAATTATTTTACTTCTTGAGACAGTTTCTCTTAATTGTTTTATGCTTTGCACAGTGACATTAAACCCAAATAGTCACTTTTTTAGTTTTATTGACAATATGGTTTGAATTATGGGTTGTTGACAGTGTTCGTGGCAATCTTATTCTTTGCTATTTCCTTTCTTGCTTGCTTTTATTTGTGATCTAATTTTTTTAGGGTCTCACCTAAATTAACATTTCCTTACTTTATTCTCCACCGTTGCTTTAATGGGTATATAATTTAAAAATTTACAAGCCACAACTGATGGAACCCAGAATGAGAATTTTCTGCTCTTAGTCTTTTCTTGGGCTGTATAGTCCAATGCAGTAAACACTACCCACATGTAGTTATTTACATTTTCATTGCAAAAGTTCTATTAAATAACACTACCTAAACAGCCTCTTCTAAAAAATGAAGCAACTGCTTTTTTACACAGACTTGTAATAGAGAGTTAGCAACAAATAAACAAAAAAATTAAAACCAAACAAACAAACAAAAAACCCTAAGCATCCTTGTGATGAGACAGATTTTTAGATGTTCACTTATTGAACTACTGATATGAGATGTAACATGTAAACTACGTTCATCACTGGAATTCCAAGAGCCCTCCACATGTTTATTTGCATAAAGAATCAAGGATGCAGTTAGAAAAAAGACAGTAGGAAGGCCTTATTATCGAGAGTATGTTCAAAATTTGTGGAAAAGATAGAAATTGAAGGAGAGGGGATAATTTAGGACATTGTTTATATAAAATTTAAATTGAGATGAGGTTGTTAAATGCAAGCTTTTTACGGGAGAAACAGATATTCATAAAGCATGTAAGACACACTTACCTAGTATATATTAAAAAATTGGGTGCTAGAAACATACTTTTAGGATCCCCAGGGCAAAATATTACTAAAGAAAGCAGAGAATCCTTACCAATAGCTTTTGTCACAGGGAGAGTTAGATGACTGTGTCTGTGACAAGTCATGGGCAAAACGACATCTAGTGAGGGAATATAGGGTCTTTTGGAACATTGGTCACCAAGAGGAATAATAACTTTGAGAGGTCACCAACAGCACCAGAGACTGCCAGGAAAGACGAAGAGTAGGCTAGTCATCCCAGAGAGAGAGAGAGAGAGAGTCGTGTTGCAGCACAGGGTGGAAGTCAAGAGATGCCATATAAAGAAATGCTGACTATTCTCAGTGCTTATTACTATGAAATGTAGGATGATACAGTTCAGTTTCCAGCAGAGAAGGACTATGGCTTTAATGCATATGTTACTGTTTGAACATATGGTTTCTGGAGTGGTTGAAGTAGAATTAATAATTTAATATATCAATTAAGTGCATCTTAGTGCTACATTACTTTAAGATGCACTCATATTTATGTGTGATTGTACAATAAAGTCTTGGAAGGAGATAAAGGATTGTCAAATAAGTAATTCCCTCTGTTTTCTTTCTACTTCCACATTTTGTCTTTAAGTTACTTGGACATTTTAAGTGCCAGTAAACAATAAAGTGTTCTTTAACAATAGCAGGTTGAAGGAAGCTTTATCAATGAACTCCAAATACCTAAAGGAATCAAGAAAACGTGCAATTCTGGGTTTAATAAATACACCTGTGAACCAACAGTGTGGTGGAAGTCTGGGAGTCTACCGAATAAACATTGGGGGGCAAAAATGAAAACTAAAGAATTCAATCTGAATTCAAATCAAATAGGAGAAAAGGTCATTCTTCTCTACTGGCCTCGAGTGGGACAATCAAATACAAGTTTTTTTGGTTTTTGTTTGTTTGCTTCCCTCTTCCTGGCATAAGAAGGTTTAAGCACTTCTCAGAAGCTGGAATTCTTTCCTAAGTCTGTCATCAATTTACCACGTGACCCATGTTCTAGAGGAAAACAAAACAAACAAAAACCCTACATCTACCTCAATTTTCTCATAGTCAACATCCAAATAACAATCCTCATTCTACATGTGAAAAATGTGTATGAATACCAGGAAAAAGAATCACGTAAATCATATTTATTGAATACATGTTAAGTATTCAGTACTTTTGCCAAAGCATTTATCTTGGTACAACTTCCTTCTTAAATTATCTGTGATGTACCCTAATATGAATTTGTTATAGCAGTCTTTCTAGCATCTGGGCACTCTTCTTAGTTTGGGGTACTCCAAAGATAGGAGGGAGGCAGGGTACATCTCTCTCTATCAAAGTCTGGGGAATGCGGCATCAGAGAGATCTGTCTTTAATAGCTGGATTTGTCCACATGTCTATAAAGTTGAGTCTTGAGGGAATTAATCAAAGGTCCAAGGACAGTTTGCAGTAGCTATGACAGAGAGGCTACAATAATATCCCTTCCACTCCTGCACCAAACATAGTGTGGTAGGATCATAGTTGCACATGGCTTATTTTGGTTCTTGCCCATTTACCCCCATTATTCTGTGGTTTCTGAGATTTTCCTGATAGTTCACCAATAAACTAGCTTCCTCTTTTTAAAATGTAGTTAAATTTATTTCTGTTTCTGTTGCTGTCACCAACAACTTTGTTCCAACAGGAATTACGATCTATCCTTTTGTGATGTCAGTTTTGTGGGTGACATGCTCTCCAATTCTGCTGATATTCTCACTCAGTGTTCTACAAGTAGAAGACAGGTCAGCCAGGATTCAAACGCTAATCCATGTCTTCCAAAAGTGAATGTTTTTCTTTCAGTTATACTATGATGTTTCCTTCCCTTCCCTTCCTTTTCATTTATTTTTTTCTTCCCTTTGTCTCTTTTTAATCATTTCTTCTTTCCACATAAGTAAAGTTTAATTTAAATAGTAACCTCAAATTCGTATTTTATAAACAATGCTAGGTTTTATAGTTATCATATATTAGCCCAAGTTAATTCTAGATTAAAATTTAGAGGCTTGTAAATTTCTGTTAGCTATAGAGTGTCATTTCAGGCAACTTCTGACACTAAGAACAATATATATTCATTTTCTCCCTAAATTATTTCAAATCTTCAGTTGCATCTTGGTAGGAAGTCCTCATCAACAGGAGTCTGATTGTCTACAGTCTTATAAGCATATATTGCTCATGTAACAAAATGGAATAATGAAGAATTTGTTAGCATAAATTCAAAGACTAGGAACAGCATGAAATATTTGAATAGTTGATTCTGATTTTATTGTTCATTTCTTTAAGCAGTAATGGAGTCATTAAATATTTCTAAATGAATGGTGAATTAGAATAAATGTAGAAGCATTTTTAGTAGCCAGGATTACCAGTAGTTGAAGAAATAGAAAAACTCCAAGTGTGGGGATTGCATTACATCCAGAAAGCAAAGACTCTCCAGGGCTTTATGACAGAATGTGTAAAACAAGCAGAAAATACAAGTTCATCCTGACAGCTGCTAGAGAGATGTCCAAATAGAATGTGATATGTCAACACGTATTCACCTTTTAGCAAAGGTGTGAATCAAGGGGGAACTATTATAAAAAGCTTGTCAAAGTAGGAAGGGTGAGGGACTGGAGTATTCGTCATTCAGCCCAGCTACTATTACTAAATGGCAGGTAGAGAAAAGAGCCTCATGCCTGTCTGAGCAGAAACAGATGGGATTATAAAGATGCTGAACAAGCAGGGCTTTGATTGCTGGGAGTAAGCGTGGATATAACCTGAGGCCAGCTGTTGAACAGTATATACCAATGCCTTCTAGGTATAAATAAATGACAAGGACCAGGCTAACCTGAGAAAGTCATGATACTCAGTTTCTATGTAACTAGTAGCTGAAGTGGTAAGAAGGGAAATAAAAGGTTTTCTGCTGTTGGATCAGAAGGTGGAACAATAAAATGGATTTTTTTCTTTTATTTTACAGAAGAAGGCAAGAAGTCAGAAATCCTAGATAGTCTATGCCTCTTCAGAGAACACAATGTGCAGGAAAATCCTTTTAAGAGCCAATCACTGAGTTGGGTTCTAATGAGAATGAAAACTCTGCTTTCTGAAGAAAGTAGAAGAGATTCAATACACATGGGCTAGTTATCTCTTAGGTAATTTTTGTTACCTGAAACTACAGAATAAGAGTTCTAGAACTTCAATGTGCTTAAAATTCATTGGGAGAGCTTGTTAAAAAAACAGTTTCATAGGCCAGAATAGGACTCAGTAAATTGTACTTTAGCAGGCACCAAAGGAGATCCAACTCTGTTCCAGGAACTCACTTATAACTGTGGATGAATCTTAAGGATGCTCTGAGGCCAGGGGCATCAGCTTTGGTACTTTTGTTTCCCTCTGTTGAAAATGGGTCCTCAAGGAGCTGCTGTCCTTAGCCCACCCATCCAGGCCTCTGTCCTCCAGGTTCTCCTGCTTGCTTTTCTCATTCTCCCTCCTGTTATTGCTGCTGGAGCACTGACATTTTGGTATGTGCAGATCTTTCACTGAGTGCTTCTGCTTCTTAAGGTTGTTTCTGAAAGAATAATAATACCTAAGTCAGTCCTTCAGGGACCAACTCTTGGTGCTAGTGCACTGTCCAGTTTGCAACCAAGCCTACTCAGAGGTTTTGTATGGGTAATTCAAATATGATTCTGGACTAAAGGTGTCAGGTCTTTCCTTAGTCATCTCATCAGTTCTTAATCCACCTATCATCCTCTTTCTGCTTCATACTCAACCTACATTTCTTTGTGACTGTTTCTGGTAATGGCCTTTTCTAACGTTTCAACTGCTTATAACATAGATGTTGCCAAACTTGATCGTCTGTAAATCTCCAAGACTGCTAAAGCAGCATGTATAGCCCAATATAAAGCACGTTGTGTAAAACGGTTTATCTGGTGGTTTACATCTTTTCAGTTCAGCAATAAGAAAAGAAAATGAGCCTTTCACCTAGCTTCATGTCAAAACCTTGGGAAAAGTTGACAATTCAGCAAAAGTGAATTATGTATCTATCTGTGGGGAGAGGGAATAGTATTTTAACCAGGCAAAGGTCAGTAGTAGGGACACCACTATGAAAGAATCGTAAACTCAGATGTCAAAATGACATTTGCTGCCAAAACTTGCAGAGGATTTTCTGGTTAGACTGGATGCATTTCCCTTTCCTCACTTACTTTAACTAAACTTGAGGTTTTTAGTTGAACAGGTACTTTTGGGGAAGGCTAGATATTTCTCAGTTTTTGTTTGTTTGTTTGTTTACTTCTAGGGATTCATACTCAAGATGCTGTATACATACTTCAGCCCAGAAATAGGCAAAGCCCTTTCCTCTTTTACATTATCAATACTTTGCACAGTAGGAACCATTTTCTATTCACTATTCAAAATTTTTATTTGCTACTTCAGTGACATTGCAACTGTCATTAAAAATGTCAGTTACAGAAAAAGAGCTACTCACTGAATACTTACTATCTAACAGGCAGTTTGCTATAGATTTTGCACAAGGTAATTCATTAACTCTCACAAATGTTCTGTAAGAGAGATGAGTTTTAAAAATAATTTATTAAAAAATAAATCTGCTGAAAGATTAAATAATTTGCTAAAGGTCACAAAACTCATAGACAGTAAATAAAAAATGTAAATTAGGTTCCTCTTAATCTCATGTCCAATTCTGTTTCTACTATATTATGGCTGTTTTCTGTAAGTATAACACAACCACTCAAGCATAGAAGAGTAAAGAGTGATACCCAAGTCATACTGTACATGGCAGCTTTTAATCTTAGCCAGGCTGCATTTTTGTTACACCTATGTGAATGATTTCCATTTACAAATCTCCATGTGTAGTACCTTACCTATTTCTAGACTTTCATTCCACGTTTCTAATGCAGCACTGGAAATTCACCTTCCTGAGCACTGAACAAACTCCTCTTACCAACTATATTATTTTTGGCTCAAAACTATGAGTTTATTTTTAATACTTTTCTCATTTATTTAAAAACATTTTAGAATGTCTGCTATGAACTCTCCTTTATCTCTTATATTTAATTCGCCACTGTACATTCTTTCTGTTTGATAAAATCTATGTACTTCATCTTTGATGTAACTGCTTGATTTGATTTTTCCACTCAGTTTTTGATTCATTGCTGCATACAGTTCATTCCTAGGTTAGAACAGTAACCCTTGGCTGGTCTCCTTGTCACTAATGTACCATGGGACCTATTGCCACATCTTTCACTAAACACCTCATCAGTTAGGGTTCAATTTATGCATTACCTCCTCTGGAAAGCCTTCTTAGTCTCAAGACTTAACCAGTTGCTCCAAACCACTTTGTTCAAGACATTGAAACAAACTAAAAAATATTGCTTTAAAGGGAATATAGCAAATGGTTATATCATGGTGATCATAAACAGATACCCATGGGACACATGAAAACCAAAAATTTCTAATACAATTTAAATGCATTCTTATGGCTTAGAATAAAATTTCCAATGATTACCCTAAAAATGAATATAAGCTATGTAACATCTCAAAGTTCAAAGGTAAAACTGGGGAGAATATGTTGTAGAGACCTGCTGGATGATCCAACAGTAACGCTAATGGGTGCCAGTGGCACTGATAACGAAGATGAGTGTGGGAATAAAAAGAAAGAAACATTTTAAAGTTAACATATATTTTATGTTCTTTATGCTGAAATACAGATATGCAGTAAATTGGTAAATCTTACGTCTTAAGTAACAATATGGAAATATCCAAATAGGCATTTCACTTATATCATTCAATTGTTACATGTTTGAGTCAGCCAAAATAAAAGCAGTTTATTTTTGTATTTCTTTCTGTCAGGAAATTGGAATATTTCTCTGTATTAGGTGATTTATTTTATTGACACACATATGGACTTTTGACAGACTTGGAGACTCACTCTTTATAATCCATGCCCTCCCTTTGCCCCAGGATATTATAGGGATAACTTCTTATTAGAAAAACATATTGAGCAACAGAGAGCTTTGTGCACATAATGTTCTTTAGGCCCATTATTCCATTTTATTCTCTCAAAAACTCTATGAAATAACTTCTATAATCATTACCATTTCATATGTAACAAAACTGAAACATAAAGTAACTTGATATAGGTTCCATCATTAGTAAATAAAGAGATGAAACTAAGGCTCAGGTCTTTCTCACTGGAGGACTGAACATTTTCTCTATGGTGTTGTATTAGCATGTTGTTTACACAACCGGAAGTCCTGCAAGATCCTAGAAATTTTAGCTAAGCTAAGATACTTTGAAAATCCAATAATAATATGAAATATTTTGGATTGCTCAGAAAATTTTGAATTAACTAAATATCCTATTAGTGTTAGAAATTTTCTTGACACAAAGCAATGCTTGTTGTATCACTAGACTTTCTCATTCATGAACCTATTTTAGCAATCCATTTAAAATTTAGATGCTAATAACCAGCATGTTCTTCTAATAAAGCAGTGGGTATGAGCCTTCAAGGACATATCAAAAAATGCCTAGCCATCTGGAACTGATTATTTTTGGTAGCAAATCCCTTTCCACGAAAATACACAATATGAATTAGCTCTTTTACTTGCCAAATGTTATATCCTGAAATAAAGAGATGCTATTTCCCAAATAGAGTTGTTCCTGATAATTGGTGATTTCTGGCCTTGATGTAGCTATAAATTTACAACTTATAGATTACACTCATTAACCAGTTTTTATTATCTCCAGGCCATTTAGCTTTAATGTAGGAAAAGGGTTAACAGGACAAGTTAGTGAACTTCTCTTTCTCTTTTAGTAGCAAGGTAAACAACTCTAGTTTTGGTCTCCGTGCAGCAATCTGCTCCCTGTTTCTGTAAGGGAAAGAAGAATCGGGGGCTTTAAATATAGATTTGTGGGATGTTTTACCACATTTCTAACATTAGTGAAACTAAGGAAAACGAGTCTCTAAGATTGGATTTCACACACTCAACTCAGAGATTCTGCATATTTCAAACAAAATGATATGATAAAATAAATATCAGACCCAAGCTTTAGAAAACCCTGTGTGAATATATGAGCAAAGATGAACACAATGCCATGCTGGATAATATATTACTGTCTTAGGAGTTCTTTTGTCATGAAATTCTACAGAGCACATAATACTAATCTCCATAAACAAGATGTTTATTTTTATGGGGCTATCATTTAGCACATAATTATGAATCTAAGTGTATTAAAATATTTAGACACAATTACTCCTCTAAACCTTCTGATTCTGTTTGGGGGTAGAAGGAGGGGGACGAAGAGCAAGTTTACAATTTTTTAGGAGAAGATCTATATAACATGCTAGGAATTGCTATTCATATTTTATTGTTGAATAGTGCTTATTTTTTGTGACTAACCAGCAGCTGGGTTTTGTGATTGGGCTTTATTATGCCTATCATAGCCAAAATGGTAGGTTTTTACATTAGTAAATACAATTCTGCTATGTTGCACATTAAGAATAAGGGAAAATAAATTACATCATTTGTTTTACTATAAAATCCTTGTGCAAGATGCCATTTTAAGAGTTATTATCTCTATCAGAAGATAAAGAGAATAATTAAGAAGAGAAAAAATTTCCAGGAAAGTCCACAACAGGAGAAATGTAACAACTGTATAGGCTGTTGATTTTTCAACAGATTACGCGTCTTCAAATTTTTGAATTATAAAGTGCTAGGAAGAGCCCTAGGTTTACCCTGAACTCCTTATTTTGTTATTGCTGGCTATAGCAACTGTTAACTTCACTGTCCTAAATCAGCTTCTTCAACTGTAACATGGAATAATGGTGTGTCTGTCACATGATTGGGGTAAAACTTAAATGAGATAATTTGGGAAAGTGTCTACGCATAGTTTTTTGCACACAGCAGGCACTCAGCAAACGTTGAATTTGCTTATAGTCAAGATTTACTAATGTTGGTTTCCTAGACATAACCTTCCCAAATTGCAAACATGCAAAACATACTGTTTGAACAACAGACAGAGGGACTCATAGGAAGAGGTGACTCTTTAAACAGGTGGGGCATACCCTCCATCACGTGGGGGAGGGATTATACCAGGACTCTTTTCCCTCCCCTCTGACATCTCCAAGAGAAGATCTTATAAAATGATATTCTAGAGCAGTCCCATTTTGCCACTGTCAGAATACAGTCTAGTGGATTAAACCACCTGCAGTAAAACTCAGCAATGAAATGTCTTCCCCCCTCCGCCACACATGAGAGTAAATAAAGCTATCTTCTGAAAACATTCCATGTCCTACAACCTACTCTTAACAAGTCCCACTCTTCCTATTCAGGCTTTGTCCGTGTCAAGAGATTCCAGGAAACACATATTAAGCAACACATATTAAGCAGATTCCCGCCCTCTTAGAGTTGACCAGAGGGCAGAGACAGAACACTGACTGAAATGTGAAGAAAAGGGCAATTTTTCAGATTATCATCCCAATGGAAATAGATTATCATGTAAAAGTTAATCAATGATTAATATCACTTGTGATTATGCCAAAGTTTAAGATATCAAAAGATAAGCAATTCATGGTCATGTAGTAGACACAAGAATTTGCCTATCGCCTTGATTGACAGCCATCTTACATTGTTAGTTTGTTACTATCTCTTCCCCCACCCCCCACCTCCCAGTATTATACACTAACAAGGACTTGTGAACTGGTCACTTACCTGGGAAATGACTCCAGGAAGCACATTTGAAAAAGTGGAAACAGCAGGCTCAGTAATGGAGAGAACCCAGTTAAATGGTGCTGCAATAAGCAGGTTACCATGGTTGGCTCAAGGAACTGGGTACTCTCCAAGGAACTGGGTAGAATGCATCTCAGAATTGTCCCACTCAGGACTGAGGATGCAAGGTATTTATCTGCTGACTCCATTCACTCATTCGATGATGAGTACTTCTGGGGTTGGCATTCAGCATTTTCTAGACTGCTCTGGCTTCGTATAGAAAACTCCTAGGGAGCTAGAGAAAATCCTTGGTACTAAAAGTAAAGAAAGATGCGTGCTTGAACTGGAAAGCATCCAGGATGCCAGGGGACTATTACCTATAAATACAGACAAAGATAGAAAGGGCCAGAGGCATATGTGTGCGCTATGCACTCTTTATGTCAAAATAGTTGAAGCAGTCTGATCACACATAGCCCTGTAACAGTGTGTGTGTATGTGTATGTGCATACACATGTTGTATGCATATATGCATGAATTTTTTTAATCACTGAAAAACAGCTAAATTAAGCAGAGTAGGACTATGCCTCTCCTTTCTCTTAGCCCATCCATTCTTCATACATCCACTCAATTGTTTCTCATTCAGGGAAGCCTTTTCTCATTCCTATAACTTGGTCAAATTTATCTTTTTCATACATTCATAGAAAATATATCTTTCTATAGTAATGACATTAATTAGAGTTGTACTTTTATAATGAGTTTTGTGATAATTTGATTAACATTTTTCTTGCATGAGAATCTCGGGTCCTTGAAGTCAGGAACCAGTGCCTATTAGAGGGTTTCACTCCTAGAATAATGTACTGAGTGAATACATAGTGAATGAATAGCCCTTTTCAAGAAAATATAACCCAGGGGAAGAAGGATCTGTCAGCACTTATAAGATGATGTATCATGAAGTCATTAAGTGCCATGAGGTAATTATAAATGTCTGTGGGACTATGGGAGAGATAATATATATATATATGTATATATATATATATATATATATTTGTGTGTGTGTGTGCATGTGTATGGAGTGCCAAAAATATGTGTGCATATTTTAAGCAATGTTATTTATGCATTCTTTTTCAAAGCTGAATTATTAAATTATAGTAGCAATATGTAGTATGACATTCACTCAGCTGTGCTTCTCCCATTTTCTTTGACTGTCCTGCCTGTTGCATGGCAACACTAGCATTCATTTGATTAATGCCATCTTTTGAATGAACGTCATACTTAAAATGTATATAACTTTTTTTGGCATCCCGTGTGTGTGTTTGTGTGTGTGTGTGTGTGTGTGTGCACGTGCGTGCACGTGACTGTATATGTATTTATATAGATGTATATATGCATATATATGCAAATATATATTTTAAACAGACCAGGTATTCAATAGGAGGTGATGTTGAAACTAGGCATGAAGTAAGTATCACAAGAAACAATATGGGAGACAGAATTAATATGATTGTGTCACCTAAGATCTCACGAGGAACTAAGAGAAAAGATAAGAGAGTAGAAGAAAAGAAGGCTAAGTTGTGTGGAGCTCATAGTCTGTGTCAGGTGTAACATAACTGTATGTAACATAACTTTGATAACCTCTCCACCTCTGGGTGGTAAAATATTATAGTTAAGGCCTATAACCAAGGGATAGCTGAATAACATGACTATAAAACATCGTGGTTTCCATTCAGGTATCCCAAATAAACCTGTGATATAAATTTTGAAAAGCAAATTTCTCATGCACAGACAGCTTTAAGACAATTCGTCTAGTTTCTTCTTTGTACCAAATTGTCATTCTTATGAACTGCTTGCATGAAATTATTGGGATTGGTTCTGCCTGGACAAGGTGGATAATGACCAAAGCCACGTGATAGAAACTCAGAGCTGAGATTTGGACCCATGGTTTTCTTCAAAGATCATCTTCTCTTCCATTGAATTTGGGACCTTGACCTTATCAACAGCACACTTTACCCGTGTGCGATAACCATTTATCCTTGTGCTCACACAGACATTTTTATAAGCCTGAAAGATTTGTTATCGACTAATGAAAATGATGCACCGGGCTCAAAAACTCTTATTACTAGCATGGCATTTTATATTATATAACATGATTGCTTATAGGAAATACATCCCTTTTTATAGACTTATGATGCCTGCTGTGTCATGCAATTAAAAAGTTCCAGAAAAGCGTTCTCAGCATGTCAAATTCCTGAGGCTGATTTATAGGATTACAGCTTTTCCCCTTTGTGATTCAATTAAAGTATTTTACATTGGGCTATTATAGGGTTTAGCTCTGATCATAGTTTGAATACTTAACTATTAGATTAGCATGTGATCTAATTAAAAATAAACTGAATTTCTTGTTTGCAAGGGACTGTAATTAAAGCTGCAGTCATAAGAAGCAGTTATCTAAAGACCTATATGAGAGACATAGAAGATGAATATGGATAATGCCAATTGATTTTTGGAAACTATAGATAGTTAAAATGAAAGCCTGTTGATAAAAGCGTTGGGTTTTAATACAGGGATTGAATTTTTGATCAATCATGTAAGAAAAAAATAATTCTCATAAGGAACTGAAAATAATTTAAGCAAATTCTAGTCCTAACTTATCTGAGATTTTAGCTCAGTAGATATTATCTGGAAGGTTCTATTAATTGTGTGCCCATCCAAACAACGCTTAAATGGAAATGAATGCCTTTTCCCACAAAAACTGGATAAAAGTTTCAACATCCCAAATAGGAAAAGAAAAGAAAATCAATGGCACTGGAGTTTGGTTAGTAGTTATTTCAAGAAGAAATATGTTTTCTTTTATTTCTATGTTTAGTTTTATTTTTGACTTTTGGTGGTGAGGAGAGTTAAACCAAAATTGAAAGATGTCTACTGGGCATTAAAAAATAGCACCTATTCTTCATGAAAGGAAGAGGGCAAAGGCAGTCAGGTATGAAAACTAAATAAATCTTTAAATGATGCAATAAAAGAATGATAACTTAGAGATAATGTGCTTGCCATGGCCCATAGAGATGTCAAGTTTCTACCTGTAGAGATAAATAAGAGTCTGCTTAATAGAGAAATATAATTTTGAAGGAATAGTGACCCAGACTACTTACAAAAGCAACAAATGAGTGATATTCTGATAACTCAAAGTTGACACTCTTCAGTCTTTGAGGGTGCTATTAGGCTAAATGCATTTCCATCAGCAAAGAATATTGCTTCATTTCAGGGCCTCATTCTCCCTTGCCTGGGCTATTGTAATCATCTTCTAACTGGTATTTGGACTCTGTCTTACCACCCCTCTGATCTATTCTTTCTGTCACCAGTGTAATCTTCCAAAGACCCAAATTTTAAGCCATTTCCATGCTTGACAACTCTTGAAAAACTTCCCTTTATCTACAGGATAAAATTCAGATGGATCATCATGGTATAAAATGCCCTCTATCATCTGTACCTTCATTATCTCATCTGCCTCCTCGTTTACCACCTTCCACCTCATCAACATACTGATTTATTTAAGATTCTTTTTGGAGATTATGCTGTTATTCACCTCCATGCCTTAATCTATGAAGTTGTCTCAGTCTAAATAATCCTATTGTGTTTAGAAGGCATGCATATAATTTTCAAGAATTATTTCCTAATTACTTCTCTGATTCTCAATCTTGTTATTTTTAATTGATTATCTGCATTTTTGCCAGATTGTATTCCTCAAATCATACAACATATACTACTTAATTAAGCTCATGGGTTTACATGCATGTCAGTTCATTTTCCCATATTGGGGTAAAAATTCTAGAAAATGATATCATGTATTGTTTATCCTCTGTACGTTCTATTTATCAAAGTTACACATGCTCCATGCTGCATTAAATATTTTCATTTCATAAAGCTGTAGGCAGTATTTATCCATGTATTCAGTTGTATTTAGCTAAGGTGGGAGTTTAAAAGCTTTTGTACAGGTTAAGGTTTCCCGTCTATAGTTAGACCTAGCCAGGAAGCCTAATATTTATTCAAAGATTTTTTAATAACAAAAATTTTATTCCATTCTGTGCATCTAGTGAAATGATGCTACAGAGAGCTGACACATGTATGTAAGGGTGTTTTATATACTGTAAAAATGCTTTTTTAAAAAATCAACATGGCTGTGTAAACAATGGAATACTACACAAGGATTAAAATGAATAGCATAAAGATCTAAAAATGTTGCATAAAAAATATTATAATTATTACCACATACATACACACACACAGAGTCTCTCATTATTTTGTATTTGCCAACTCACTAGTATGTACATTTTATTTGTAACTCTTTTTTTTTTTTTTGAGTTGGAGTCTCACTCTGTCGCCCAGACTGGAGTGCAGTGGCCGCTCCCGGCCACCGCAGCCTCGACCTGCTGGGCTCCTGCGATCCTTCCACCTCAGCCTTCCAAATAGCTGGAACTACCGGCACGCGTTACCACCCCCGGCTAATTTTTTGATTTATTGTAGAGATGAGGTCTCGCTTGCCCAGGCGGGTCTCGAACCCGAGGGCTCAGGCAATCCACTCACCTCAGCCTCCCAAAGGCGCGGGATTACAGGCTGAGGCACCGAGCCCGGCTATCAGACAAATTTTTAAAAAATTAGCCTGCTTGGGTAACTTAGTTTAAAAATGTGGTATGTATCTGAATATTCCAAGTGAAGATCTTGTCTGCCTCAAATGACCCTGCCCATAAATAAAATAATGTTTAAAAATGTTTAAAAATCAAACTATGATTTTTTTTTTCAGTATGCCAGAAAGGTATCTCAACTCTTAAATTTGTGTTTTGACTATCCACTAATTTTCACGAACTGTCATCAAAAAAACTCATAACATTTTTGAGATCTTCCCTTTGGGTTCAAGACAACCTAATATCACTTGATACTATCTGCACAGGGTTATATATTAATTACTTCGAAGTTTCAAATGACATAGAGTAGTCCACTTAAGCCAAACCGTAAGAACATATAAAAGATTATATCATGAACTATCAATGTTTTGGTAATAAATAGATAAGAAAAATAAACAAAAAGTGAAATATCTAGAAACCACATCAAGAAAGCAAAAACCAATTGAGGAAATGTCTGACTTTAATACAGGATAAAGAAACAATCTGATAAGAGTTTACCATGCAGTGATACATTATAAATTATTTCAGTGTAAAAAGTGCATCTTTTTCATATTCCGCTTTGGAATAAAAACAGACATTTTAAAAATGTTGTCATAGTCTGTTCTAACACTGCTGTGTTGGGGATTCAGTTTTCAATACACACATTTTGGAAGACACATTCAAATTATAGCATGGTCTATAATTTTTTTGTGAGTAACTACCTAAATGAAAGGGTCAAGATATTCTTTTTGAATCAAAAACAAATTCACGTATTGGCATGGGGTTATAAGAAAAGGCATGGAGCAGATCATCCTAGAACAATAACACAAGAATTAGAAGAATCACAGAGATAATTACAAAATAAGTTGCAGTTTCTCAATACTGCAATTGTAGAACATTTAAAATCTTATTTTCCCACACTTTGTCCTTTTGTATTATATTTCATTTTAGTTATAATATAATTTGAGCATAGCAGTGATTGTTTTGTATAGTCAATATTCATCTGTGCTTATGAAGATATTTACCTTCTTTTTGTTTTTGTTCTTTATTCCCTCCTGTTTTTTTATGTGTTTAACACTTTTTTCCTTTCTGCCTAATATATATATACCTTGAGTTATTTTGTTTGGTTCAGTCTGGACGCTAATATATTCTATCAGTTTTTGTTTGTCTGAAAATGCTTTATTTCACTTCCATTTTTGAAGCATATCTTGAAATCTTTCAAGTGTATGGAAATATAATTTGTAATAATTTTCTTTCCACACTTAAAAAATGTCATTATATTATCTTCTTGTCTCTAGTGTTTCTGTTGAGAAATTGATCAATTTTGTTTTTAGGATTTTTCTCTGCTGTGTGGTCTTCAGCAACTTGATAACTCTATATCCAAGTGTGGTTATCTTTTATTTAACCTATTCTGGGTTTTCTGAGCTTTTTTTTTTTTTTTTGCTGTTTTTTTGTTTTTGTTTTTTGGTTTTTTTTTGAGTTGGAGTCTCACTCCCTTGTCCAGGCTGGAGTGCAGTGGCACACTCACGGCCACCCTAGCATCAACCTGCTGGTCTCCAGCGATCCTTCCACCTTAGCCTTCCAAGTAGCTGGAACTACAGGCAAGCGCTACCATGCCCAGCTAATTTTTTAATTTATTGTTGAGATAAGGTCTCTCTAAGTTGTCCAGGCTGTTCTGTAACCCATGGGCTCAGGCAATCCCCTCACCTTGGCCTCTCAAAGTTCAGGGATTACAGGCTTGAGCCACTGCACCCAGTTCTGAACTTTTTAAATATATAGATTGACATAAATTATAGGCCATTAACTCTTCAATATTATTTATGTCTTGTTCTTTCTCTTTTTTTCTGGCACTTCAATGAAATGTATGTTACATTATTCTAGCATTGCTGATATTTTGTTGCTCTATGTATTTCAATTCAGAAATGTCTTATTGGTCACTGCTTTATTTATCTTGTCTTCTCATGCATCCAATCTGTTGATAAAACTCATCTATTTAATTGATCATTTTAGTTATCAGATGTGAATTATCAGTTTGATTCATTTTGTAGTTAATTATCTGATGCCATTTTATGTTTTCATCTATTTGCACTTTTCCTTATTTTTAAAAGAAATTCAAACATATTTCTTTAACATAGTTATTCCAAAGACATGGATTGCTAATTACAGCATCTTGATTACCTGTGCCTTTATTGTCATTTTTTCCTCATTAGTAGTTCCATTTTTATAGCTATTTAATTATTATAAATGTTTGGTTGCAGGACAACCACTGTATACAGAAGAACCTTAGAAACACCAGATGATGTTACTGTCTGGAGAGGTTTTCCTCTTTCCTCTGTTAAGCAGTAATATGAGTTGCTGATCATACCAATTAAATCTGAGACTAAACTGACTCTGGATTACCTTAGAGGTTAGTTTGAATCTATCTACTTCTCCATCAGCACTGTTGTTCTAGCATGTACCTCCCTTGCTTTAGATAAAGAAACTGGCAAGTATGTATCTCCTCATCAGTCTTGAAATTCTGCAGAAGAGTGAGCTCTGAATATAAAAAGCTTCCAGCCTTGCTTTCCAACTTCTTGCCAATACTGCTTCAAAATATGGCAAATGTCTTGGGGTGGAGACTGGCAATCACATTTAGACTGTTCTCCTCTCCCTGTAGGGTTGGCTTCCTAAACTACATAAAATTGCCAGAGATTTCACTCTGCCTTTTTAGAAAGCTATCCCCAACCCCCTACCCTTCCACAGAACCCCAGAGTCAGCAAATGCTCCCTAGATAATACCAGTTTCAAGTTTCCAAATTTTCATTCCAGCATAGCATCACCACTAAAATTGCTACTTTAGCTTCCTTTCCCCAACAGAAGCTTTCTGTTGAGGACTAGGCACAATCATTAGTTTGCCCACAGAATCAGCAAATGACCCCGGGTTGGGAGCAGGGGGGAGTTGGAAACCATTGGAGTACAGAAGGTTCTTTGCTCTCTGGAACATTATTTCATTTAGTTCTCATTCCTTGTAAAGCTCTCTGTAGAAAATGACTTATGAATTTATCTAGTTTTTCTTGTTTTAATAAAAATATTGTTCTGCCATTAGCTACTATATCTCACCCAGAAGTAAAAATTCTTCAAATTTTTTAAGATTTGGAGTTTTTTTTAGCTTGATTCATAATTTTTATCATCAGACCAAGCTAATAAAAACTTGTGTTTTTTTGATGTTTGAATATTTAATTACATTTTGTCATATATGCCACACCAGCCTTCAAGATTCTTAGGTGTTCTATGTACAAGGGCATCCCCACATGCTCTCTGCTGTTGGTATTCGCTTTCTGATTTAGACTATGTATTTATCCTGGAAACAATCTCAAAGTTTTTGTGATTTTCTTCATTAGTGCATAACAGTCAGAATATAAGGACACAGTTTTATTGTATAGATTTGGATGATTGAGATAGCAAAAATAAGAGAAAATTTGGGAGTTTGAAAGTTAGCAGTGCAGAAAAGCAGAGAAACGACTCTATGGAATTTATATAAAGCTAGGAGCTGGATGAAACACCAGATAAAAAGTGGTCTCACTGACATAGAAAAATAAGATTCACAAGAGTAAGCAAGTGGGAAGAAGATAACTTAAATTTTAATTTTTTTGTTTTTGTTAGATAATTTTATTTTATTGAATCTTTTTTAGATTGTACATTAATAAACTAGAATATTAAATATGTTTGCAAGAAGTAAGTCTGATTGTTTGATATGGAGACTATTACAAAGCAAAATAGCAAGTATCAAAAAATACCAAAGTTTTCACCTGAACAAAACCTACAGGATGGAAATATGAACCATTCCTTTGTACAATCTAATGTGCATGGAAAAGATCATGCCAACTTGATGATTGATTATTGACTTTATATATAAATTCTGACATCAACTGGGACAAAATAAAAACCTATTGTGAATCCAAAGCTTCTTCATTAATTGGGTCCACTGGCTTTCTCGGGCTTGATTCTATCACCTCCACAGCATGGGTAATAGGTTATAAACATGAAGTAACATGTATTGCTGTGAAATACATTAGGCAAGAAACTAATAAAAATAGTTTATGAAATGACATGGTGTAATGAAATGCATACATACATACATACAATTTCAATAGGAACCACAACTTAAATATTTTAATCAAAGGGTTATAAATTTGCTTTTGTTCTTAGACTCTTAAGTGGTATAGTACAGACCATTCTGTTTTCTCTTTTTCGAAATATGTTTCCGTAGAGGTGATGGATAGTCATGGCATAGGACAGATGAACATATGATTAAAAAGTAAATCTGCATCCTATCCCTGACCATTCTTCCCAAGTCCCTGCTTTGTCTTCAAAAAATAATATGCATATTTGAACATATTTGTCTATGGATTGATAAATTGATTGATCCATTAATTCATTTTATACATCAAAGGTAGCATATCAAACCTAATTCCCATGCCAAACATTCTTAATAGTAATATATCATGATGATCATCCATAACTATACACACACACACACACACACACACTATATATATATATACAGAGAGAGAGAGAGAGAGTGCTATCTCATTTTTGTAAAACCTCCCAAGTTCTACAGAAGCTCTCTTCTTGACACAATCGAGTCATAGCTTGTCAGTTAAAACAATTTTTTTTTATTAAAGAGGAAAATTTTAAAATGTACTTGTCTGGCTATTGGTCAGTATCTTAAGCAGTCCCATAACTGACTTCTGTTTATATTTACTGTATATAACAACTTAATACATTTTTTAACTAATGCAAAGTTTAAGAATCATGATTTCACATAATGTATGACTGCCATCCAGTTTTTAAAATCCTCTGCTTTTAAAGTAATTGGGGAAAATTCGGAGAAGTAATTACTGAGTTAAAACTGACATCCTTCCTGAAGACTAGTTCCCCAGCTGAGATGTTGTTACGGACTTCACATCCATTAACTCTGAGAGCCTGTACAAATATCATTCGCATGTGTGCACAGTCTCACGGGAATGTGGTCTCCAACCCGACCGTTTTAGGAAGCCGACAAGCACAGATTCTTTAATAAAAGAGCATCCAAACTAAACTGTAATTCTTCCAGGCTAGTCAACTACTTGGACAGAAACGACCAAATGTAGTCACAGTGCTGGAACAGGGAAAAGTCATCATGTGAGGAACCCTCAGTTACATTCTGTTAGATTCTGTGAGCTACATGAATAATCTGAGGTTGTGTGACATATATGCTAGTTAACTACAAAATAAGAGAAGAAAAGGGAAAAAAAAAAAGAAAATCATAGATAAGGACAGTTAATAGTCTTTGCTCAGCAGGTCAAAAAAGTTTAAAATAATAGTTACTAGCATTTGCATTTGTATGATGTATTTTCGATTTTACACAGTAGATTTACAAATACTTATTTAATTAAATATTTGGAAATTTGTGTACTACATATGCATGAGAATAGCCACAAAAGGAATTCAGTGATTTGTACACTAACAAAATATCACATGTTCCGTAAGACCTCTGCCCAAGACTGACGTTAAAACCTTTAATAAATTTATTACAGGGGTAAGGAACGCTAAGGGGTTCGAGATATAAAAAGTTTGCTTCTGAGGTGCTCATAAATTCTTTTTCTTGATTTGGATATTAAGAACATATATATATATACATAATTTGTAAAAAGTCACCAACCAAAACACTTATTATTTTTGTACTTTTATATATCTTTATTATACTTCAATTAAAAAGTTTAAATGATAAAATAATTTTGCAGAATTCATATATGCTCCAAAAATTAGAGAAAATTTTTAAAATATCAACCATAAGTCCAACCATTTAGAGCATTTAGAGCTAACAAACTTTTTTTAGTCCATATAGTTTCAATACTTTTCTATTCATGTATTTGTATTTGTATGTGTATATGTATCTCAACACATTTTATCACAATGTGGCATTTTTTAATAGTTCATTTTTCTTTTATGGTATATTGTAAACAATATAATAATAATATCTCTAAATAGCATTTTACTGATTTCCTCTCTATGAGGACATCATCATTTTTGGTTACCATTTCTTCTTCACTGAACACTAAAATATATCAAAATGAATTGGTAACTTTACCTGTTCTGCTAGTACCTTTGTGCCCTCCTCTGGAAGTTTATTTTGGCCCTTCTTACTGTGAACTTTCTTTTCAGTTATTTCTAAAATGTTGCCAGATCATTTAAATTACCTATTAATATCTGAATGTATGGATCCTCCAAGGATTATTTCTGTTTTAAAAGAATTTTATGAGAAGGGAAGATCTTGCAATGCCAAATGACTGAGACAACAATGGTGTAAAATATGATATCTCAGGGCAATGGAATTGGCCTGGACCATTGCTAGTTCCCTAATGAAAGAATCAGGCTTGTTCTTAACTAAATAAAATTTGAATAAATTCACTAAATTGGGAATTTCTCCCAAGTAGATTTTGAAATATTTTATGACAGTGAATTTGATATATTAATTTTATTTATATCCATAACACCCAGAACATTACATGGAAGGTAGTAGATGCTCAATAAATCTTAGAATAATAAATGAGCGAATAATTGGATGAGCATATGCATTAATGAACTAAGGAACAAATAGCTTACCCTTTTCAAGATACCCTCTCTCCTTTCTCAGTCATAATGAGATAGCAAGGCAAACACAAAAAATTTTTCTCTATAATTGTGATTTTTGTATAGACGCCATTCAAACTCCAAGTCATAAATGTAGATATACTGAAATATTTTATTTTAACATTATGGGAGGTAGCAGTTTATACAGGTCATCACTACTATTTATTTCTCTTGAAAGGCTAAACTGCTTGCTTCCCACTTATTCAGTCTACATGCTCTACCTCGCCCCACGTCTTTTTGCAATTATTCTCACCCTGTAGGCCCAGAGTATCATCTTTATATTAATTTTTATTTTCCCCCAAAACACCCTAGCATGGTGTTTCGCAAATCATGACTCTTTATTAAGTAATAGGTACCTACCAAAAGCTTTTGCTATGCCCAATACTTGAATATACTCTAGAATCTCTCATCAACTGAAAATACAGTGCACCAAATTAATCTGCCCACGGGTATATGTTGGTGTCTAACGTGATAAAGTCACTTCATCACAATTTCTGTACACCAACTAGATTGTTGTTAGTGAATGAAAACAGAAAGGAAATGTAGCCTCTGGTCTCAGAAATCATCTAACTGGAAAACCAAATATACATAGATGTGTTTTTCTTGCTTTAATAAAAGTAAAAAATATCAAAACAGCATTAAGTTATTTATATACTGATAGGTGACACAATCAGAAAATGTCCATGGAGGTTGGAAAATGATTTAAGAATCTGGAGAGTGTTAATTTTGAAGATAATGTCTACATTGTAGAAATAGAAAATTGTAATTACAATGGTACTTTTAGTATAATTAGAATTACAGTTACTGACTGTAGACGCTAGCATCCATACTGGAGTCTTTTACCATTAGCCAAATAATATGATTCATGGTTTCAATGTAAACTAATAAATATTGGCACATATTGGAGACTGAAAACCTCTAATTAATTGCCTTGGTGGAAATTTTTGTAAAAGAGATTTTTAGAAAGATTTATTTTCTAAGGCAGGAATCTGAGCAGTGTGTGAATTTAGAATCACTTAAATTCAAGGCTAAGAAATTGGCATATATACACTTATTTACATATTTTCAGATCCATGTTAAATAAAAAAACTCTGGTTGAGCGATGTATATATTAACTATAATTATGTCTCTCTTTTTTTTCTGTTATTTAAAAAATGGATTTCAATGTTACTTTTTAAGATTTGATGTATGGTCTTCTCACCTCCAAATAGTTCATGTTATCTCTTGTGAGGTGTGACCATAAATCTATAAATCGTGCCTATTCATTTTTTTTAATGAACCCAATCTTGAACTGGAACCTCACATAAATATCTGTATGCTATGTAAATATCTGAATTTTACTGTTAGATTTCAGATTCATATTTATTTCTTCTTCCATTAGTCGATAATAATAAAATATAATATAATACAATAAAATGATACATCATTAAATATATAACTAAATACAAATATATAATTAAACATAAATCTAATAAAACATAATAAAAATCACTGTAAAATTAATATAATTGTAAATTATAATCAACTTAGAAACAAAATTTATTATATTTATGTTTACAATATAGAGGACTACAATAAATAGTTGGACAATTATTCTGATGATTTAACTTTTCAGAAATCCAAGACACTTGAAAACTTCAAATATTTAAATATTAAAGCAAAAATTACTAATGAGAATTTCAACACAATTTTCCTTCCCTTTTTATGGCTAGTCATTTTTCTTTTTCTATATTTCACAATAGATTGTGGTTGACAGTTGACAAGCAGAGCCTAAATTCAGCAGACTTCTTTTTAACAGGATGGGCACTATAATGGAAAATATTTCCTTCCACTCTTTTCAGTTTCTCCTCAGTTTTTCAGTGTCTTGGTAAAGTTCTTAGGAAGAAGCTTTCATTCCCATCTCCACCATTAATTCATTGTTTTCCTCAAAAGTATAACCTAAAATTGGAGAAATGGACACTATTGATACATGACAGAGCCCCTTGGTTTTTATAAGGAACTTGCCATCTCCTCCTCCTCAGCCTCCCCTTTGCATATGGTTAGCTCTTAGAGGAACCAGAAACTCTTCAGTTACTTTTTACTACTTGTCCCAGCCACACTTGTCAATCAAGTTTTGCCACTGTTGAAGCTGAATTTTTCACCCTAATCTGATTTCACATCTATGTCTCAATTAGTTGGAATCTGAAAAGAAGGGCTATGACTAATTAGCCTTCTCTAATCCAAACTCTTACAACACACAATAACAAACAAATATAGCTTAAGCATGCTGTCAGGGTAACTGTGTTCCCTCAAATGTCTTGGAAACACTCGATTTATAAAGAGGCAATTTAAGGAGAGCTATAAAAACTATTAGAAAAAATAAAATGGAAATTTTTTAACTTAGTAATGCAATGTTTAAAATTAAAAAAAAAAAAAAGTCAGATGATAGTACAAGAGAATACACAGCAAACATGATTCAGAAATTAAAATGGTGTCTCTTTGAGTCTGCATTCAATACTGAGCCAGGTACATACAGCTTAAACGTCATAAGACCAAGAAAATGATGACTTAGGATCTATATGCTAAACAAATTTCTAGAGGTAGAACAGGGAAAGTAGACATTTGGACTCCATTTGAAGTAGAGTGAGAGGGCTCACTGATCACCCAGGGCACTTAGTAAAAACTCCAAGAGCATTGCACATAGTCATAGAGTTTAATAATCTCTAAAATAAGACTATTATAGATCTATTCTATAAAAACTTAAAATCAAGACTCAGAAAGATAAAACTATCTGTAAGTAACTTATCTTTCTTCCAGATCAAAGTACAACATTCTTTAAAGGAAGATAAATATATGTAGACACTCAAACACGTAATGTTTACAATATACAATGCAGAATCAAAAATTGCTAAATATACCAAGAAACAGGAAAAAGTAACTTGTCACTAGGAAAAAAATCAGTTAAAAAAATTGAGAGAGGAGGAAGGAAGAAACTGGTTAGGCAGACAGGTAGGGCAAGTCCCTGGTAAAAATTTCTGTTTTGCCTGCTACAAGTTCCAGACGGATTCCACAGACCAGAGTGAGAACATCTATTCCTTGGTCTGCAGACTTCCCCTTTCACTTGCTTCTTGATTGGCCCTTTTCATCTTCTCCTGATTGGTCCTTTACCCTACAGTGACTCTTTCCGATTGGTACATTAGTGCATTTTTCAAGTCTGCCCACCAGTCAAGCAGTATGCATTTCTTTATTCTGTCAGCAACTCACTTTTGGATGCCCTCTCACTGTGGAGAGCTTTCCTGTCTCCTCATAAAATTTGACTTACTCACTCTCTGGTGTCCATGCTCTTTACTCTTCTTCGACATGAGACAAGAACGTAGAACTTGCTGAACTAAAAGAGCTGGACCCTCAGAGCTGAGAGAGTTGTAACACTCCTTGGAGGCTCAGCTTGCCAGCCTGCCAATTTGAGAGAGTGGTAACACTCCTTGGGGCTCCATGGTCGTTGACCTCCCCAAGTTCTCAGGCACCACTGCATTCCCCTGTCTAGACACTATTGTGTCTTTGGCCACTACATAAATCTCAGGCTAGCAGTGCAGTTCTGGAGACTGCACCATTACTTGTCGGTTCAGTTCACCAACATGTCAGACAAAAAAAAGCAGAACATTTCTTGGGGGTTCGTCCAGGATATATTGGAAGGATGAATGAAAACAGACCTATCTCTTTACTTTCAATTCCAAGGCTTCTTGTCCTCAGCTTTCCCATCACATGTACCTTCTTGCCATGACTGCTATCTTCTTTGTGTTCAATGTTGCAGGTGTTCAATATTGCAGGTATTTTTGCAACCTAGCAAGATGACATGGCTGAGCAGTATGGTACCTAGCTTAGTCATTAGGGCAAGGCTGTTTCTGTCTCTTCCTAGAATCAGGGAGATATAAAGATTTAGAGAACTTTCTTTATCTTAATGAAAGAACCCAATGGCATAGGGAAGGAGGCTATTGTTCCCAAATAACTTCCCTCCTCTACATTTCGGTGGTTTTTAGTTTTTTTGGTTTTTTATACATCAGGAATAAGCATAGCCTGGCAAATATGAGAAGCCTTGCCACGTGAGGAATGAAACTTTTCCTTTTGGGGGTGTCTTGAGAGGTCAGGTCCCTACTTCCCTGGGTTCCTTCTCTTTTCTTTGTTTAAGAAGAATCTGGCTCCATAGTTTCAGCCTAGCATGTAAAGCCTTGTTGGCACATTTGGGAGATCCTCTGGGTAAGTAAAAGCTGAGGGTAAGCAAACTTTTCCCTTTAAAGCCCCTTGTTGGCTCTATGCCCAGGAACTCAGACACCTCATCTGTTGGCCCTATTAAAACTGGATTATGCAAGCTCACTTTCTTGCCCCATTTATAAGTTGAAAAATTCTGCTTGTGGTAGAGAAGCAGTAAGAGACATGCCCCACCGGCTGCTGGCTTGAGTTTTTCAGAGGTCACTGGGAACTGTCTCAATGAACCCATATACCTTCCTCAGGCACTTTTATGTCTCCAACTTGAATGGTTCCTTACCAGATAAAGAGGACTTTGTTTTGAAAGTAATTTCTCCCATTAATATGGATGTTGCAACTTGGCTCAATCCATGGGTCTACTGGCCAGAGGTTCACAGAAGGTCCCAAGAATGCCCCCCCACCACATTTCCTTGCCCAAATACAATTGCTCCAATGTCATTTTCAAGACTCAGTCTGGATCGGGGGAAATGCTAGGTTTGAGGACTTCAGAGTTACAATCAACAGTGAAGGGTGGGCCACTGAGCAGGTAAGCTTGGTTACTCCTGCCAACCAGTGCCCTTCTACTACACATGGATGGAGGTCATGCTCACATCCATGGGGACACCGTGAGCATATAAGGACAGGAAAGTAAGGGGATGCCCTTCTTTCTTCAATCCTTATTCATGCACGTTGGTTGGAGGAAGAAAAGCTAAGGGATGCCTTTCTTTTGCCTCTTTCTCTTCAGATGGGTAATCAGTCATCTACCACATGTACTCCTCTCAAGTGCATCCTGAGACACTGGGATGCCTTTGATACTCAGACTCTGAAGAAAAAAATCTTAGATTATTTTGCACTCAAGCATGGCAGAGTTATAAGTTGCAGGACTAAGAGATCTGACCTCCAGAGGGAAGTATCAATTATAATACCATCCTGCAGTTAGACAATTTTTGTAGACACCAGGGAAAATAGCCCGAGGTCTCCTATATACAAGCCTTCTTTGCCTTGTGGGGAGAACTGGACATTTGTCAACACTATAAGATCAATTCATCCCTCCAAGAGGTCATTTCTAAGGATGGCCCAAGAGACCAGGGATGCCAGCCTCAAAGGCAACACTGGGGAGAAAGCATCAGCCCCTGAGGTCACTCCTCTTGGTCCATCCTGTCCCCCTTATCCAGGTCCTCCCTATATTCAAGCTTGCCATCCCTTAATAACTCTAATCCTAGGCAAGATCCCACTTTACTCATGCCCCTACAAGAAATGCTTAGTGAATATGACCCCAGTAAAGTACAGGCTCCATTTTCCCTACTGGGTTTGAAACAGATTAAGGGAGATCTTGGCAGTTTCTCAGATGACCCTGACAAGTATACAGATGCTTTCCAGAAATCAACCCAAGTATTTGGTCTCCTGAAAGGATGTTATATTACTCTTAAGTCAAACTCTGGCAATCAATGAGAAAAAGGTAGCCCTGCAGGAGACAGAAAAATTTAGAGAAGAGCTTTGTATCCTATAGTGCCAGAAAGGGGGAAGAGCTTTATCCAATTGGAAAATCAATAGTACCATTCAAGGACCTTAAATGGACCTGAGGGGACTCTGCCTCAGTTCAGTAGCTTTTTTGCTGGGACTCCAGCCCTCTGTGAGAAATCTCTGAACACGCACAGAAGCAGCCTTACTGCTAGCCAGAAGGCCTGCCTCTGGTGAGATAAGGAGCTAAGGGGATGCCCTTTCTCATTCGATTCTTATATTCTCACATTAATTTCATTGACACTCTTCCAGAAAGCCAGCTAAGGACATAGATGGCTATTTTTTCTTTCAAGTCTCTCAGAGATTGCTCTGTAAGGGCCTATCCTTTTAGGGCTCCTCTATCCGTCCTCCTTCTGGACAAAAGCAGAGGGATCACATGTCAATTAACTAATCCTATTAACTAGCTGTAAAACAGCCTGTTGTCATTTTAATCTACAGACAAATGGTCAAAAATTTCATATGCATAGCCCATTAAAGAACTTTTGAGGTTTTTTTTTTTTAGCAAGATATTAAAGGAGCAACAGGGTGCCAACATGAAGGGCCGGGGGACCAGAAGACCAAAAGAGGCATCCCAATTGGCAGTCACCATTAGCTACAAAACTTCAACTGTCCAACAGAGACCTGGTAAGAATAAACCTGCTAAGGGGATGGAGTCTGTTGCTGTGGGTACAATCTGTAGGGACACTTAAAGCATGGTTACCCCAAAGATGCCTAAACCTCCAGGACCTTGTTCACTGTGTAGGACATAGAGCCATTGAGAAGTGGGCATGCTCTTTTTCGAAGAAGGGAGAGAACACCTGGCTCAAAAACAATGGCCACTAAGGAGACCTGGAAATTGGATAAAGACCCTCATCCCAACAACCCCCATGCGAATATTAGGGTGCTGAAACCCAAATTAATTTCAAAATTAACACTGGTACTAGTCATTTGGTCCTGGGCATCCATGTTGGAATCATATAATCTTGTCTTAGTCAAAAGTACTAAAAGGTTAATCCAGAAGATCAATGTAAATGTTAACTATAGCAAGGCAAAAGGAGATACCAGAAAGCAAAGAAAAGATGTAGAGAAAGTTGTTCATATAAAAGTATGTTTTGGTAAGAAAGGATATAAAGGAAAGGGAATAATTTTGTGTAGGTAAATAATTTTACCATATAATTTTGTATGGTAAATCATTTTACCAAAATCCTATATGGTAAATTTTTGTCCTATAATATTGTGGAAGGAGGGAAAGAATAGGGCATAAATAGAGGGTTAAAGCAAGTCATAGAATAGAATGTGTAAGGTTTGTGGTAAGAAATATGTGAAAGGAACAATCAAGTTTAACAACATTTAGACCTTTAATACTCAAACCTTTACTTCATGGGGATAGAACTTTCAGCCTTTAGGATGGCTACAACTGAAGGATGACAAACTTCATTTGTCAACTTCCAGCCAATGTAGAGTTCTTAAAACCCTCCATCAATATCCCTCACCTAGGAAAGGACAAAACTTTTCAATTAATTCAAAGGCTGTTTTCAGCAGTAAAGATTGCTGGAATAGACTCTTGCATTCGTCATACTAGAGAGAAAACCTGAAGTACAGGTGAAGTCACTTCTGCTGACCTAGTAGGGCACCCAATACCAGTGTGAAGAAATTGGAGACCTCAAGCTAAAGATCATAAAAGATAAGTGTCAATAATTTACCTTCCATGAATATTCTCCTTATAGTTTTACCTATATTTGCTGCCTTTGCTTTTGTTTTTATCTACACTGTTAAATGGCTTTGTCAAGGACCCCTCACCCCTGAGCACCATGGGATTAGCTACTTCCTTAGACAGCCATCCCCTTTATCCCTCTTACAAAATTTCTCACATGGGAATGAGCAAAATGACTCATTTATTTTACTTTCTATTTCTATCATTGCTAGCCCTAGCTTCTTAAAAGCACTCCCTTTCTCACTCTATTACATACCTAGATCAAAGGGGTAATTATTTGAATTGCTGGATATGCCCACAGGAGGGACCTTTTCTAACTCTCTGCCTGATAGCTTTACCATTGAAATCTCAATGGTTCTCTATATGAATTCCTGCCCTAAAAAGAGCAGTGAAACCCAACCAGAAAGACCCCTGAGATAAAAAGGCCTCAATTAAGGCTGAAGATATGGGAAAATGCTTCTCTCTGCTTTCAGTTGCCCTTAGGACTATTCTATTATATTATTATACTTTCCTCCAAGTATTATAACTTTGTTCCACCAGAATAAGACATCACCCAGGGTATGGGAACCATGGGTTCTAGTCTCTAACGGAGTCCCTAACAAAACTGGATGACATAATGCCATATTTGAAAAACATCAAATATATTGGTCAGAATTCATGATCAATGAATACATCTGATTGTCATGGTTTAATAGATTGTGTTGAGAGCTGTCATCATACCACTAGCCCCTTTGGCTACCTCATCCTAATTTGTCAACACACTGGAATCATTGAAACCCAAGATATATGTAACTCTTCACATTATGACACCCACCCTGGAAATATACTCTCTAAACTTTTCCAGAGAACAATCTGTTCATATAACCCTAATCATCATGCCTGCAGAACCCACACACATAAGGTCCTTTGTGAAAACACCAAATGGAAACAGCTAGATTTAACTGAAGAGGATTTTCCTCATTACTGTTTCCACATCCCTAATAAACCAAAGGAAACTATAGTCACTGGGAATATTCCTCCCATTTGTAGCTATTGGGACACCTTTCTTAATTGGAACTGGGTATTACTTTTTATGTGGTAATGGACTGTGCTTGGTTTTACCTTACTGATGGAAAGGTGCTTGCATGATAGTGGCCACTGTCCTTAAGGTGATAATCCTCAGTCAGGCTCAAATGGCTACCTTAGGACACATTCTAAATTTAGGATCTTTCTTGGAACAGTCCCTGCAATCACATCATCATAGAAATCTGGAAATGCCTAAGAACAGGTGGACTCAGGCCCTAGTCGGCCACAATCACTCAAACCCTCTCCAGGGATCTCTAACATATGGACTTGGATTTTTCCCTTGATAGCCCCCTTTTTTGTATTGCTCATATTTGGTCCATGCTTAGTTAACTTCATTGTAAAATTTGTTTCTTCTCCCATAGAGGCCATCAAACTCCAGATAATAATGCAGCTGGAACCTCAAATGGACGCTCCTTTCTTCTGGGGAACTTTCGATCACCTTCTGGAGGGTCCCTAGCTGTTGTTCTTATACAATGGCCCTAATCAGCAGGAAGTAGCCAGACAGGTCATCATGCCTACTCCCTAACAGCAGTTAGAGTCACCACTCTGGAGCAGAGACTAAGAGAAGGAAGGAAGAAACCAGTTAGGCAGACAGGTAGGGTGGGTCCCTGTTAAAACTTTCCGTTTTGCTTGCTGAGTTCCAGGTGGATTCCATGGACCTGAATGAGAACACCTATTCTCTAGTTCACAGACTACCTCTTTTACATGCTTCTTCTTGGTTGGCCCTTTTCAATCCTTTCCTGATTGGTCCTTTATGCTACAGTGCCTCTTTCTGATTGGTGCATTTTTCAAGCCTGCCACCAGTCAATCAGTATGTACTTTCTCATTCAGGGCCTATATAAACCCCTGACCTCAGCTGCATTGCCAGCAACCCACTTTTGGAATTCCTCTTACTGCGCAGAGCTTTGCTGCCTCCTAAAAAGCTCTGATTTACTCACTTTTGGTGTCTGTGCTCCTTATTTTTCTTGAGAGCGAGACAAAAACCTGTAACTCACTGAACGAAAACAACTAAGCCCGCCAAGCTGAGAGAGCTGTAACACTCCTCGAAGGCGCAACTCGCCAGCCCGCTGAGTTGTGAGATCAGAAAGACTCCTTGGGACTCCACAGCCTTCACAACTGTTGGCCTCCCCAAGTTCTTGGTTGACATCACATTCCCCTCTCTGAGCGCCATTGTATCCTTGGCTACCACATGGATCTCAAGCTGGCAGTACAGCTCTGGAGACTAAAACATTATTCAGGGGCTCAACTCACCAACGTTTCAGACAAAAAAAAAAAAAAAAAAAAGGAAAGAAACCAAACAGAATCAGACCCAGAAGTGAAAGTTATGAAAGTACAATATACCTAAGGATTTAAAATAAAGCAAATATTTTGAGGAAATGCAAATTATTTAAATATAAAAGAGAAAGATAAATATCTACAATGAAAAATTCCAAGATTTGACAAATAGTAGATTAGATAAACAAAAGATCTTTGAATTTGAAGACATAACAATAGACACTAATACAATTGAAACAAGGAGAGAGAAAAAAATGAAAAAAATTGGGCAGAGTTTCAAAGACTAGTAGGAAAATAAGTGGTTTTACATGTATGTAGCTGGCATCTCAGAAGATTTTTGCATGTCAATAGCAGAGAAGTAGACAAAATTATTTAAGTAAATAATAATAGTGGTAATTTTCTCAATAGCTTGAAAACTATAAATTCATAGATCAAATAAGCGCAACAAACTACAAGCAGAATGAATAAAAAATAATTCGCCGGGCTCAGAGGCTCAGCCTGAAATCCCGCGCCTTGGAAGGCTGAGATGAGTGGATTGCCTGAGCCCGCGGGTTCGAGACCCGTCTGGGCAACTTGGTGAGACCTCATCTCTACAATAAATTAAAAATTTAGCCAGGTGGTAGCGCATGCCTGTAGTTCCAGCTACTTGGAAGGCTGAGGCAGCAGGATCGCCAGAGCCCAGCGGGTCGAGGCTGCGGTGGCGGGGAGCGGCCACTGCACTCCAGTCTGGGCGACGGAGTGAGACTCCAACTCAAAAAACAAAAACAAAAACAAAAAAAAACAAAAATAATTCACACTAGGACACATTGCAGTCAAATTGCTGGAAACCAGTGGGATGGGAAACCTTAAATCACTCAGAATGATTTAAGCACATTATTTTTTTTAAAGTGATAAGAATTACTGCAGAACCCCCATAAGACATTTTGTAAGAAGAAAAAAAATCAAGAAAACAAAGCAAGAATTGTATAGCTAGAAACAATGACTTTCAAAACCGAAGACAAAAAAGAGACTTTTTCAAACTAATAAAAACCGGGATTATTTGTTTCCAGAAGGTTTACACTACAATAAGTCATGAAAGAAGCTCCACAGGCAAAAGCAAAATGACTTCTCATAGAAATCTGGATCTACATAAAGAAATTAAAAGTACTGGAAGTGGTAAATAGTAGGACAAATATAATAGGCTTATTTTCTTGCTTTTAATTTTTTAAAAATATAATTGACTAGTTAAAAAACAGAAACATTGTATTATATCATTTATACTATGTGAATAAATAAAATATATAATAATAATAAGACAAAAGATGAAAGCAAAAAACAGAAGAATATTATAAAGTTTTTACAATATATAGAATGGTATATTTTTATGTGGAGATGTATAATGATCATTTATAGATGCAAGTTGTTAGGTTATAACAGTAAGGTCCAAGTATTTGCTGCCTCTATAACTGTACTATAAATTAAATTCTGTGCATGCACATACACAGAGCTAAGTGAAAACACAGGGATACAATCAGTTACAACAAGTAAACATTAATAAAAAGAAAGCTGCATCACCTAAAGCAGCGAAGCAGGCAAAATCTTAAATATATACAACAAAATTTATTTTTTTTAAAAAAAACAAGCAAAGAAGATACTAGAATAATAAATATTGCCAGAGATTAAAGGCGATATTTCATAACTATATGATAAAGATATCAAATAATTAATAAGGTATACCAAGCATAAATGAGTGTTCACTCAATAATACAAATATAGAAAATTGATTTTTGACAAAGATGCAAAGTCAGTTTAATAGAAAAAGAATAGTTTTTCAACAGATAAGTCTGGAACCATCACTAGAGGAAAACACAAGAGACAAATTCTGATGCATATACAACACCAAAAACATAATGTATAAAAGAAAAATAATAGTAAATTGGACTTTATCAAAATTGAAAACTTTTTATCTTTGAAAGAGATTGAAAAGAAAAACCACAAATTGCAAGGAAACATTTGACAAAGGACTTGGAGCTAAAATATATAAAGCCTCAAAACTCAGTAAGAAAATAAAATAATTTGGTAAACAAATAGGCAAAAGATGACAGAGAAGACCACTCACCATTAAGATGGTTGCAATAAAAAAGACTGAAACAACAAATGTAGAACAACTGGTATTCTTACATACTGCTAGTGGGACTGTAAAATGGTAAAATTACTTTGGGAAACAGCCTAGCAGTTTCTCAAAAAAGTTAAAGATACAACCATCATACAAATCAGCCATAACTCTTAAGTATTTACCTACTCAAGAGAATTAAAAACAAATGTCCAAACAAAGGTTGTACATAAAGTTGACAGAACTTGAATTTTTACAGTTGAAAACAACCTAATGTCTGTTAGCAAGTTAGTGGATAACCAAAATGTGGTATATTCAATGGAATACCATCCAGTAACTAAAAAAAACTATTGATATGCAACAATATAAATAAATATCAAAATATTATGCTGAGTGAAAGAAGTTTGTTTTTAAAAGAGTGTATAGTCTCTATGTATTGAAAGTACAAACTAATCTATAGTGACAAAAAGTCAATTAATGTTCACCTGTGAGTGAAAGTGGGAAGAATGGACTAAATAAGGGTGCAGGAAATTTTGCAGAATGAGAAAATTGTTCATTATCTTGAGTGAAGTATATACATTTGTCAAAAGTCATAAAATTGTATAATAAAATGAGTGCATTTTAATGCTTGCAGTTATAACTAAATGGTTATCATGTATCGGTCTAGGTGCAAACAAAACAAATGTGAAGGTCTACTAAGTAATACAAGAGTTCATAATGAAATGCCAAAATGTCCATTAGCGACCTAAGAACAGGCAAGAATGAGCAAAAACAACCTGGGCTACCATTATCAGGATGGGTTACATGAAAGATTTAGTCAGAAAGAAGATATTGAAACTGCATAAAGAAGGAAAACACTGTTGAATGTTTGTGTGAAGAGACTTGAGTTCATTAATGGACAAATCTTAATATCTTTGCTACTTGATCTTGCTTTCTTGAAAAAAAAAGAAAAAACAGTGTACAAAACATTCTAAAGTCAGTCTCCAGGGCAAGGTTGACTAACACCTCTGTAAGAAATGAAAGCATCTCAGGTATGAAGTATTCTACCCTCTCTGTGTTCAGCGTTCTGACACCAACGAGAGCTAATGTAAGTGGAAAGCCATGTAAGTCAGAGAGTAACTTGATAAGGGCCATGGTAATAACTCATATGTAACAGGATAATGCGAAAGAACAAGACATTTTCGGCTGTTGAACAAAAGTTGTATTTTTTTTTAAAGGTTTTTTAAAACCTCAAGAAATAATGAAATAAATTTGACATTGAAACCTGGTTTCAGTTCTAGAGTCCTAAAAATCAATCTAGTTGTTTTAGCATACTATAGACCAGAGTGCCAAACTTAGTATGCTGCATTTCGATTGAGTCAATACCTACCTTCTTAGGTGAATGGCTCCATCATTTCAAATGTGTGTTTCTCAGTTTCTCTAATCTTGATCACCTTCTATGGGCTGAGTCTTGATTTTGTCTGTGTCCTTAATGAAATTACTTTTATAGAACAGAAGAGATGAATAAAATAGCAGAAAAACTGGGAATTAGACACCAAATAGGAGACAAGTTTCAAAATTTTTTTCAGCCCTAGAATAGTCAATAATTACTTCATTTCTCTTGATGTTCAACTTCATTATTTCATTGCTACTACTTTTTTTTCCAGATCCTTAGTAATTCATGTTACTAGAACAATATCCTGGTAAACCTTCTGGCCCTATGTTTTTCCATTTTAATGCATACTACACACTACTGATAATAGTCATTTTTAAAACACAAAATTATGTTTGCCAGGCCCCAAATGAAAAATTTTATTGGATCTTTATTTTTCAACACTCCAAAACCAAAACCAAAAACTAAAAACTAGACTTTAAAAGTATCAAAGGCATAATTTTTTAAACTTATCAACAGGATAGCAGATCTAAAACATTCCAGATGCAATCAGAGAGGAGCCTATAGCTCAAGGATCACATGATAACTTTCAAACTTTTCTGATTTAAAGTTAAGATGGTGTTGTAATATTTTGTTTTGAGGCCCCAGCTACAGATAACCCTCTCCACACACACATATACACACAGTGATAGATAACACACATAGCATCAATAGATAACATCTTAAAAACTGGAAATTTAAATATACTTAAAATTAAGATAAATACAATTATGACCAGAAATGGAATAAACATTTTAGATTATAGGCAGAACTAGAGCTAAGTCCATTGAATTCAATCCTAAGACGGAAAATAGTAGAAGCGTCCAAAAATTCATTTTCTATAGGATAGCAGGACTACAATTGCAGTGACAGTCAGGCCCAATTTTTGGTGCTAGGGTCTGAAGTAAAGCTCCCTTCTTCATCAGAAGTTGCTAAACAAAGTGACCACATTATTTTGAGAGCTATGACATAAGTAACACATATATAAACCAGAAGAAACAGAAGTGACCTCACAGCTAATACTTGGGCAAACCTACTCACTGATTCAATACCTGAGTCTACAATACTATTATCATGGGGCATGAAGCTGGCAATATAAAAGTAACTCCTAAGACCAGTAGAGAAGTAAGGATGAGTTCAAAGAAAAAGGGAAGAAGGAAGAATAAACTTTGACGCAAGATAGTTCTTTCTGTACATACCCATATCTCAAAACATATAATAAAAACTAAAAAAAAAATCAATAATGAGGAAATTCACTTTTCTGAAGTGAAAATAAAATATCAATCAGTATTTAGGATCCTCAAACAGATAAATATAGACACATAAATACACATATACATGCATGTATATTTATGCACTTTGGGAAGCCAAGGCAGAATAATGCTTGACAGCAGAAGTTTGAGACCAGACTGGACAAGATAGTGAGACCCTGTCTCTACAAAAAAAATTTTAAAAATTGCAGAGTTTCGTGGCACACACCTAGAGTCCTACCTCATTGGGAGGCTGAGGCAAGAGGATTCCTTGAGCCCGGGAGTATGAGGCTGTAGTGAGCTATGATAGTATTGCAGCTTGTGTAAAAAGGTGGGACACTGCCTCTAAAATATACATATTTTGTGTATATATAAAAAATTTATATATATATTGTGTATATACACAAAACATAAGTGGACATGCAAATGAAGCAAATTAAAATATTTAAATAAAAGTAGTCATTAAATCAAGGAGAGTCAAGGGATTAGAAAGCAACTGTTAATGGGTGCAAAACTTTTTCTCCATTTTTTGCTGGCTAACAAAAATATGGTAATGGGTGCACAAGCCTGCAAATGTGTTAAAAATCATTAAATCCCATACATTTAAATGAACACTATGAGTTAAAAATTGTATTTCAATAAAGCTCTGAAAATAATATTAAAATTTAACAACAGAAATTTTCAACAGAAAAGTTAAAATGTAAACTAAACACAAGGAGAATTATCGTATTTCATCAATTCTAACATATACATAATCTTCTTATTTTCACAGCTCTAAAATCAAGAAGTTTCTTATAACCAATGATGACTTATAATCAATATCACTCAGGCAATCCCTATGTCTCACATCTCACATGTGTGAACTCACATCTATCCATTTGAGTTATGTGCTTTGTTTGTGCAGGCATGTTTCATGTAATTGCATTTAGTATATCTTTCAAATATTATACTTGTTGCTATTTTGTTCTTAGAGTCATTTAAAGAACAACATAGAGTAAATTTAATATTAATGAAGCAAATATCATTGTAGAAAGAATAGTTATAATTCAATATTTTTTTGCAAAGCAAAACCAAATTCTTCAAGGATTCTAGGTAAAGAAAATGCCCATACATTAGAATGTTCTGTTTTTAGTTTTGTTTTTCTTTCTTTTCTTTTTTTTTCTTTTTGAGTTGGAGGTCTTACTTTGCCGCCCAGGCTGGAGTGCAGTGGCACGCTCACAGCCACCCCAGCGTCAACCTGCTGGGCTCTGGTTATCCTTCCGCCTCAGCCTTCCAAGTAGCCAGAACTACAGGGGCATGCTACCTTGCCTGACCAATTTTTTAATTTATTGTAGAGATTAGGTCTCGCCAAGTTGCCCGGGCTGGTCCTGAATCCGTGGGCTCAGGCAATTCACTCGCCACAGGGTCTCCCTTTGTCACCCAGACTGTAGTGTAGTGGTACAATCATAGGTCTCAGCAGCCTCAAACTCCTGAGCTCCAGTCTCAGACTCCCAGATAGCTGAGACTACATGAGAGTGCCACTATGCCTGGCAAATTTTTTAAAATGTTTTTGTAGAGAGGAGGATTTTGCTATGTTGCCCATACTGTTTTCAAACTCCTGGCCTTAAGTGATCCTCCCGCCTTGGTCTCCCAAAGTGCTGGGATTATATACATGAGCCACTGAGCCCAGCATATCATTTTGATTGCAGAAAAATCAGGAGAAAGTGCCAAATCCCAGAAAGAGGCATATTTTCTACCAAGTTAATGGAATTTAAGGTTTAGTGCCCCTCATTTGTGCAGATCTTTTCTAAGTTCTTGTCCTTAATTTTTTTTCTTAAAGAGAGATCCCAATATTATGAAGTTATAGGGCCTACAAAAACCTGAATTCAGCCATGTATTCAGAATGAATGAAAAAAATTTACAAAATATAATTGGTCGGTGTGATAGAGTCTTGTGTCAAGCAGGGCCATTATAAAAGTGGCAAACATCAATATCCTGGAAATATATGCTTAACCTCTCATGTTATGTAATTCATTTGGAGAAAAAATACAATTATACATTCTAGTAATTAAAAAAACAGATGAAATCCCATTGCTCCTCAACATGGCTCAATAAGTTACACTGCCAATGCTAAAGGTGCTAATGAGATCAAGATCGTGAGCACGAATTTCAGGGAACAGCATATCACTGTGACTCCATTCGTAATTGATGACCAAAAGTTGTTACCCTACTTAATTTTAAACTACAAAACAATTCATAGGAATGAGAACCTCCCCCAAAGATACTATTGTGCATGCACCAGAGACAGAGAGACAGAGAAGGGTAGGGGGAGGGAGGGAGATAAGTATGATGGCTGAGCTAAAAAGATATCAGGAATCTTCACATACCTACCATGTATGTGAGTCCTTGTTACATTTCATAAATCTGTAACTTAGCAATTAAAGAATAGACTCACCAAAATTGAGTGATTTAGCTGTTATCTCTGGTAGCTTGGTGAGCATTTGCAATCAACCCCATAATGACATCATCAGAAGAACTCATGTTCATACTGAGGAAAATGAAATCAATTTCATTCCTATTCTATCTCTATAGTACAAGTTGACCTCAGAATTCCTGGTTCTGCACAAATGGATCACATGCTTTTAGAGCCAGGTGCTCTCTCAATCATTTAAGCAGCAGAAGAGATGTGCATTTACTTCTCAAGGATTCTAAACTGATCAGTCCCTGGTGATGCCTGACCCTAGTACAAATCACAAAGCAGATAATGTTGCTATTTTGGATGATTTTGTAGTTTTTTCTTGGTGCCAAAGTCTCCCCAGTATACTTGCCCATCTACTTATTTAGTTATATTCCTGGTCTCATTCCCTTTTTCTTTTTTTTTTTTTGAGTTGGAGTCTCACTCTGTCGCCCAGACTGGAGTGCAGTGGCCGCTCCCAGCCACCGCAGCCTCGACCTGCTGGGCTCCGGCGATCCTTCCGCCTCAGCCTTCCAAGTAGCTGGAACTACAG
>CAUYQG010088490.1:0-18690 GCA_963574415.1 Tarsius wallacei | reverse complement strand
TGGGAGGCTGAGGTGAGTGGATTGCCTGAGCCCGCGGGTTCGAGACCCGCCTGGGCAAGCAAGACCTCATCTCTACAATAAATCAAAAAAATAGCCGGATGTGGTAGCACGCGCCTGTAGTTCCAGCTACTTGGAAGGCTGAGGCGGAAGGATCGCCGGATCCCAGCAGGTCGAGGCTGCAGTGGCTGGAAGCGGCCACTGCACTCCAGTCTGGGCGACAGAGTGAGACTCCAACTCAAAAAAAAAAAAAAAGAGAATGAAACTTTGCCCTAAGTCTTTTGTTCCTAAGGTAGAAAAAAGTGACACTCTCTTCCTAAGAGGAAGAGTTGAGACCGTGTTGGAAGGAAGATGTAGGCTGGAGCCCTCTCAGGAGGGCCCTTGCAGGCAGAAGGCGGCAGCTACCACAGGCGCCACAGAGGGCCAGCAAGATGCAAAGAGCCAAGGCAGCGGCTCCTTCCTGGTTTGCGGCATCACCATTATGAGGAGTGTAGAGGCCTCGGGAGGATATTGGCAGGTACCAGAAGCAGCCTGGCCAAAGGCTGTATAATAAGAGGCCACATGGCAGTGCAGAGCTCCCCTTCCCGAGTCAGCTCGGACAATACTACCACATCCTCTTTCCAGCGGTGCTCTCCAGAAGGGAAGAAAGGGCATCATTAACTATTAATCAAAACTGGTGTAGCAGCTCAAGCCTGTAATCCTAGTACTTTGGGAGGCTGAGATGGGAGGATCCCTTGAGGCCAGGAGTTCAAGTCCAGACTGGGCAAGATAGCGAGACCTCCTCTATAACAAAATAAAGATGAAAAAAAATTAGCTGGGTGTGGCGGTGCATGCCTGTCGTCCCAGCTACCCTTGGGAGGCTGAGGTGGGAGGATCCCCGGAGCCCAGGAGTTCAAGGCTGCGGTGAGCTGTGATTACACCATTGCAGTCCAGCCTGGGTAACTGAGAGAGACCCTGCCTCAAAAAAAGAAAAGAAAAAGAAAAGAAAAAAGAAAGAAAGAAAAAATATATATCAGAATATCAGAAGGAGGGGGAGCAGGTGCCACATGCTTCTGACCAGCGGTGCAAGGGCCCAGCATGTGCAGGTGCCAGCCTTGGCTGTAGATCTCACCGCACCCAGTAGTCTACTCAACTGCTCCCATTCTACAGAGAACACTGAGGTCCAGAGACGCCACGTCTCTTAACCAAAGTCTCATGGGCCATTTTAGTAGGCTTTCAGACCTAGACCGCCAGACCCAAAGCCGACATATTCCAGCAGACAACTCATGGAGATCTAGGCAGACACAGGGCAGCATCCAGGCAGCCCGACATCAGGCTGGACAGCTGGGGTATCCCTACCTCAGTGGCCCAGGGACTTGGCAGCAGGTTCAAGGAAATGACCACAGCCCCCAAAGGGCTCTCAGACAATTATTTAGGCATGAACCTGAAATCCCAGTGTTGTCCCCAGGGCTCTAACTAAGGCTTAGTCTAACCAAGCAGAGAAAAACCGGGAGCACCGAGTTCGCAGACCCAGCCAGGCTTCTAGAATCTTCCCTACAGGGAAACCTGGGTACAGGTGTGTGGCAAACCTTCTCATGCGTCACCCTCCTCCCATGTTTCACCTTCTTCCCATGCCTCACCCTCCTAGGCCCTGGAAAACAGTTTTAGAAGGAATCTCATCCTGTCCTCCCACACCCCACCCTCCTCCCACACCCCACCCTCCTCCCACGCCTCACCCTCCTCCCATGCCTTAACATCCTCCCAGGAGGCCTCATCCTCCTCCCAGGCCTCACTCTTCTCCCCCCCCCACACACCAACCTTTCAGGCCTCACCCTCCTCCCACCCCTCATCACCCTCCTGTGTCTCACCCTCCTCCCAGGCCTGCCAGCTGAAGAAAAGCCCGGGTACCTTGGCATGAATAAATTGTCCCATGTGATGGGAAATTAAAGCCCTTCTTCCTTTTTGGCTGTTTTAATGACTTAACGCGCAGTAAAAGGAGAATTCTTCCCATGGGAGGTCCCAGCAGATGTTGCTGTTTAGTTTGCTGTGCTTTCCTTCCAGCTGCCTGCTCCAAATAATGTGGATGCGACCGGGACACTCTGTGTCAGAATGCAGCCAGGATGTGGCCCGGCCATGGTGGGGACGGTTGGATCCAGTCCGGGCTCTTCGTGATGGAGGATTCAAGTTTCTGCAGGTGTTGCTGGTTTTCTCCCAACTGGAATAACAATTTAATCAACGGGGAGCCCAGTTCACAACAGCCCTCTCGGGCACTCTTCATCTTGCCCAAGAAAGCCACAGACAGCCTTTCTGGTGCCTACTGTGGTCCCTCTGCCTTCTGCATCCCAGCCTCATCTCGTTCATTTGTGTGTTTTGTTTATTTTAGAGGCAGGGTTTTGCTGTCGCCCAGGCTGGAGTGCAGTGTTGCTGTCACAGCTCACCGCAGTCTCGACCTCCTGGGCTCAGGCGATCCTTCTGCCTCAGCCTCCTGAGTAGCAGGGACTACAGGCGCACACCACCAAGCCCAGCTAATTATTTTATTATTATTATAATTTTTTTTTTAGTAGGAGTCTCACTCTGTCACCCAGCCTGGAGTGCAGGGGTATGCTCACAGCCACTGCAGCCTCGACCTGCTGGGCTCAGGTGATCCTTCCGCTTCAGCCTTCTAAGTAGCTGGAACCATAGGCATGCGCCACCATGCCCGGCTAATTTTTTTATTTACTGTAGAGACGAGGACTCAACAAGTTGCCCAGGCTGATCTCGAACCCCTGGACTCAGGCAGTCCTCTGGCCTCTGCCTCCCAAAGTGCTGGGATTATAGGCGTGAGCCACTGTGCCCGGCCTGGCCAATTATTATTATCATTGTTATTATTTCTGTAGAGACAAGGTCTTGCTATGTTCTCCAGGCTGATTTCAAACTTTTGGACTCAAGCAATCTTCCCGCCTTGGCCTCCCAAAGTGTTGAGATTACAGGCATGACTCATTGTACTTGACCCCCTGTTCATATGTAGACATGCAAAGGAACTTCCCCAAGTTCTCATATTACATTAACAAGGATTTTGCTGCAGAGAGAAAATCTCATCATTATAACAGCTAAGAGAGAGGGCTCTGAGATGAGCTTATCAAGGTTTCAAGTCCTGTTCTAAGTGACATTGGGTGAGTTCTTATATTAATTGTGTGTTTCTGATGCTTTGATATCTGGGACCTTGCAGACCCTGGAGAGACTATCCCTTCAGAGCTCGCTCAGAGAACTGTGTGGGGCCTGCTTAGAGCTCAGCCTTCTGCTCTGGGGGGAAGAGGAACTGGGGATGTTTAGCCTAGACAAGAAAAGGCTTCTGGGGGAGACCTTCTTATCCTCCTACTCCAGCCCACTGATATTCACTGGGCACCTACTATGTGCTGGGTACTTTCTGGAGGCCAGGAGTACAGCAGGGAATGAGATAAGCCGAGTTTCTGCTTATGTGGAGGAGACATTCTAGTGGGAAGATGAACAATAAAGATACAAGTTAAACCTGCAAAAGCATCATAATGTTGGTGAGCTATGGAGAAATGAAAACTAGACTCTGAGAGAAAAGTGGCCCAGTGGGGGGACTTTGGGACAGTGAGATGAACAAAGAGGATGACCCCGGGGGCTGAGGCCAGGATGCCAGCTGGGATCAGGAATCTGTGTTTTATTCCAGCTGGTCCCAGGATCACCGCGGGATCACGCAGGCCAGAGCAGGGAGGATGGAAGGTCCCGGGAGAGCAGGGAGAAGCCCCTCAGAGCTGTTTTAATTGAAAGATCGTCTCATCCCTGTGTTCTTTGTAGGCAGCAGGGGCTTTGCATTAAACATGAGAGGTAATTTATTTATCAAGTCTTTGAAAAAGTCTTCCTGACTGTGATTCAGTGCACTCCTCCGGTTAACCCTTCCCGGCCTTGGACCAGGAGCCCCGAGAGCATCGTAGGTCAAGTTCATCTGTAGAGAGCGTATGCTGGGGACAACAAGCGGGCATGATACAGACTCACCTGGAGAGAAGGTTAGATGAGGCCGCAGCCGGTTGGGGGCCTGCTGCACTTCCTACCTGCCTGCCCCTCCAGGCTCTACCTTCCCTGGGCTTCTGGAGCCTGGCTGTGTAGACTGCCCTGGCCTCTGTAGGAAACAGAGGTTGCAATTCAGAGTTCTCCCGTAGTAGAAATACATATCCACACCCTTGCCACGACCTGGTGACAGGTGGAGGGGACTTCCCTATCCACTGCTTTTGGGCTTGGCAGTGAGGCTTGCTTTGATCAATGGGATATTAACGGATGTGAGAATTTCGGAGGTTTGAAATGTGTTTGCGTGGCTGGGCCTGCCTTCCTGTGCATCTGCATTGGTGTGAAAAGAATGCACCATGGGGCCAGCCACAGTGGCTCAGGCCTGTGATCCCAGTGCTTTGGGAGGATGAGATGGGAGATGGATGAATTGCTTGAGGCCAAGAGTTCAAGACCAGCCTGGGCAATGCAGCAAGATCCTGTCTCTACCAAAAAAAAAAATTAAAAACATTAGCCAGGCATGGTGGCACATACCTGTAGTCTCAGCTACTAGCGAGGCTGAGGCAGGAGGATCGCTTGAGCCCAGGGGTTCGAAGCTGCAGTGAGCTATGATTGTGCCCCTGCACTCCAGCCTGGGTGACAGAGCCAGATCCTGTCTCTACAAAAAATAAAAAGATGAAGAAGCATGCACCCTGGGCAGCCGCAGCCCTGCAGCCTGGCCATGAGCTGCCCCCATGACCCGTGCACACTTGAGGGTGAGAATAAATGATGGTTGTTTCAAATTACTAAACACCAGGGTTGTTTGTGACCTTCATTTTTGTGGCTGATAGACCCAAGAAGGCACCAGCAGACAGCAGGGCTGGAGGAGGGGTCAAGACATTCCTGCCCCATTGCCAATGGCCCTATTCCCCTCCACCCCCGTTTCTTCGGGCTGCCCCCAAGTACTCTCTGGGCTCTTATAACCCCCTTCCTTGTCCTTGCCTGTTCAGGCCTAATGGCTGTAACACCTTCCTGGCCCTGCTCATCTCTGGATGGGTCACCAGCCCTGGGTGGGAGGTTCACTGCCTGTTGCTTACCAACCTGAGTACAGTGAGATGGAACAGCCACATACAACTAGTTACACAAGGTGGGTTTATCACTTACAGAGTTTATCACTTACAGATGATACACAAGGGACAGCAAAAGCCTAGAATTTATCAAGAGCCCGTCCCCCAAGGCTCAGGAAAGCTGCCCAGGGTGAATGGAGCCCCATCTGTGTGTGCCTCAATTGTCCTGCAGCTGAGGGATCCCCAAAGTCAGCCCACCTGAGATTTTATACCCTGGGGCAATGTGAGTCGCTGGGCTAGAGCATGAAAGGACATCTTGGCTCTCGTGAGGGGACTGGAACAGAGCCCAGGCTGTCCTGGCTGGTTCTTCCTGGTCTCAGGAGGTTGTATTTCCAGCACATTCAGTCATTATTCTTGAGAACTTAAAGTGAGAAAGGGAGTAGGTGGCCCTGAAATGATCCAAGCCCACCTGGAGAATTGTCCTGCCCTGGTTCGTTCTGCCAACTTACCCCCACCTCTGTAAACAGCCCCTTCCTTAAAAAATCTCTTCAAAAATCCCAGATGAAGATGCACTTGTTTCCTGGGGACTGTGAGTACCTTACAGGGTCTGCCTCATCCCCACACCCCAGCAAACCCTGAAGAGGGGGTTAGGGCCCGAGCAGAAAGGGGCCAGGTGAGACTCCCTTTGGGACCTGGTTACAAACAAGATGTCCTCCCAGATGGTGGTGCCCAGGGCCCCAGAGAGCTCAGGCTGAAGCTAGGGCCTTGAGGGAGCAGCACGTGACACCTGTCACCCAGTGGTGGCCTTCTCTCTTCAAGGAGCTCAAGATTCAGTCACATGGCACCATCTTGAGTATGAGAAGGATAAGTGTGAACTGGTCCCTGTGTGTGTGAGAGGCTCATAGGATGAGTCGTGGAGGCACTCGTGTGTATGCCCCGGAGCTGTCCCCACAGACTGCTGGACCCACAGGCAGCACCAACCTGGGAGCCATGGACCTACTGGAGACCTAGGGCAAATGCTTCCCCCGGGGGTCTTGGGTCTTTTCTCTGTGGAAAAAGCTGAGCTGAAGAATTATATCGGTCAGCACTTGTAAGGAACGGAAACCTCACTCATGCTTCCTTAAATAAAAAGGCTCTTTATTAGCTCACGAATCCAAAAAGTCCAGAGGGGCTGGGTTTCAAAGTCAGGTTCAATTCAGCTTTTTGACACCAAGGACCTGCTTTTTTTCTGTCTCTCTGCTCTGCCAGTGTCAGCCTCACCTAAGGCTGGCTTTCCCGATGGTCACAAAATAGCTGCCATTGCATTGAGCTTCACTCCTTTTGATCCCCTATAGGACCGCCTTTGATGTCCCACTGGCTAGAGAAGGTCACAATCCCCATGACTGGGCCAGTAGGATTTACTGAATTGACTCAGGTCAAATTGGGCCCGCCTCTAAGATGAGGGAGGAGGGAGCCTTGAAGCAGAAATTGGGGTATTTTCCGTCAGGAGACTGGGGAACACAGGCTGGGCAGCAGCCCTTACTATGTCTACCATGGGAACCTCAAAAGTCCTCGAAGCTCAGATGGTGTTGCCAACATTGTTGGACGTGTCAACAAAAGAATCACGATATCCATAAATTTGGAAAGGACACCTTATTGCTTATAAATGGCTACAACCTGCAGGCTGGGAAGCTGGCCTCCCGCCAAAACCAGAGGCAGGCACTTCGAAGGAACGAGGAGGGTTGGATAGGAGCTTTATGCTGAAGGGCTGGCTAAACATACATATTCAACAGGTTACAGGAAGAACTATGAATATTTATGAAGGGCATCCTAATGCATGCATATTGAATAAACATGCATGCGACAGATGACCCCTGCTGAATTTGAGGTGGGGACTTTACATTTCAATGTATTACAGTAAGGCCCTGTATGTCAAAAGGTGAATCCAGGACAAGAAGGCACTCGGTTTGCAGCCTCTGTAAGCCAGCCAGAACCAGTCCTTGATCATGGTCTTCTTGTCAGGAGAAACCTACTGAAATCAGCCTCTTGTCCAATCAAAGCTGTAGTTATGGCTGGTGGAACAGGGGGTCAGTTAGTCAGCATCTGGTGGTCGTGGGCTATAATTGTTTTAATATTATCTCAAGGCCAGTGGTTGTTTAGCGGCAGGAGAAAAAGAAAAGCCTTGGGGTAGTTAGAACGTAGTTTACTTTTTAAGTGTAGGGTGTGTGACTTAACCCTCTAAGTGCAGAGTGTGACCTGGCATCGCCCTAGTTTTATTTGTTAAGTGGTGTCTCATTGCCACAGAGTGTCTGTTCTGTCAGATTCACGATCTCTCTCTCTATTTTTTTCTTTTCAGTTTCCGCATAGTATCAACTTATTTTATTGTAATGCTGGTCAGTTGTTGTGTCTAAATCACAAAAGGAGGGGGTGTGATGAGGCATGTGTGATCTCCTATCCCATCATGGTCGGGAACCCAGCTTTTCAAGTTTTCTCTAAGATCTCTTTGGCAAAGAGGGGGTACATTCAGTCAACTGGTGGCTTAGGATTTTGTTTTTAGTGATTAAAAGGAAGGGATAAAGCAGCACAGAGAGAACACGGGGTTGGACTCAAATTAAAATCTTGATTTTGATATGGATAGTTCACTCACCTTCTCTGAGCCTGTTTCCAACTCTGAAAAAATTAGAAAGGTTTGGGAAAAATTCATTGAAAGCACCAGGTGTTGTAGTTGATACATGGAAGATATAAGGGGGGCAGTGGGTCATCCAGCCTCCTCCCTTTCCTTCAGCCAGTCCTGCCCAAATCTGATCACATTCCCCCACCTCCATCACCTCTCCCTGAACAAGCCACCATCACCTCTCACCTGGATGAGTCCTTGGTGGTCCCGATGCCCTCACCTTTCCCCCTTCAGTCTAGTATGCATACAATATCCTCAGGGATCCTTAAAAAAAATCAGATCAGCCAGGCTCGGTGGCTCAGCCTGTAATCCCGCGCTTTGGGAGGCCGAGGTGAGTGGATTGCCTGAGCCCGTGGGTTCAAGACCCTCCTGAGCAACTTGGTGAGACTTCATCTCTATAATAAATCAAAAGATTAGCCGGGTGTGGTAGCACGTGCCTGCAGTTCGGGCTTCTTGGAAGGCTGAGGCGGAAGGATCGCTGGAGCCCAGCAGTTTGAGGCTACAGTGGCCGGGAGCGGCCACTGCACTCCAGTGTGGGCGATGGAGTGAGACTCCAACTCAAAAAAAAAAAAAAAAAATCAGATCATTCCACCTGAAAACCCTACAATGGCTTCTGATTACATTTCAAATAAAATAAAAATCCCTACAAAATACACACGGTCCTGCAGGACCTGGTCCTCACCCTACTCTTTAGCCTTTCATCTCTGCCTCCCTCACTATGTCCTACCCACAGAGGCCTTTCCTCTCCCCCTAATAACACCATCCAAGCTCATCCAAACCTCAGGGTCTTTGCACAGGCTCCTTGCAGATTTTGCCTACCTGGCTCCCTCTTACTTTTCAGGTTTCAGCTAAAATGTCACTTTCTCAGAGAGCCTTTTTCTGTGCTCGCTTTCTTGAAGGTTACCCCTCAAGCCCACAATGTCATATCTCCTGCTTTATTATGTGTGTACAGCCCCCCGTTGTCATTTGGAAGGGAAGATCAGAGGAAGACCCATAAACCTCAAAATCTGTTGGCCCTGGCCTCACACGCACCCCTTTGTCTATGCATTTCCTGGCTGTGACATTCCTTTACTGTAGCAGGTGCTGCTGGGAAGGACTGCCCCAGACCCCCCAGGGTCCTGCAGCCCAACTCCAAGTTCACCTGCGGCCCACAGGCCGCTCCTAGGCTTACCGGCAAGCGTCCTCCTCACGTGACCGCGTCTCTCTGTCTCCCTGGCACCAGTGGATCGCGCTCAGACTGTGGGCAGGGCAACCCAGGCTTGTAGGGGACTTAACACCTTTGGGTCAGCCAAGTCCGCGGTGGCAGGGGAATTGGTGGATAGATCGTGCAGCTTAACCATGTCTTGGTGGGAAAATCCCAGGACCCAGTTCCTGGGGTGGGGGATGGGGGTTGGAGGTGGCTGGCTCTCCTCTCTGGTCTCCCTCACTCCTGCTTTCTGAGTCCTTATATTCTGGGAACCTCAACTAAGACCCCTATAGAAGAGAGAAAACAGGGCAGCAACAGAGGGGCTTTCAATGCTGGGTGATCGTGTGGCACCTAAGTCCTGCTCATCCCCATCCACTGGGAGTGGACTCCTGAATAGACCCCAGAGCTCTGGGTGGACAAGTGAGCCTGCTTTCTGACCCTGGGTCAAGGGCTCCGGAAAGCTCTGGATTTGCCTAGCGCTGGCATACATCTAGACAGAGACCCGTATTTCTCACCCTATAAATGAAGGGAGCCTGGGAGTGGATGGAGGCCTCAGGGTCAGCTCCCTACAGCTTAGGGAGACAGTCATTCTGCAAGTGTGGCTGAAATGCCAGGGGTTTGGCGGAGGTCTTGTTGCTCACCACACAGAAAGTCAGTCTCTGAGATGAGTATTGCCAGGGAAGAAGGCTTTTTATTTGGGTGATATCAGCTAAGGAGAACAGGAGAGGCTGTCTCAAATCCATCTCCCTGTTCCACTGGAGTCAGGGGTTTATATAATAGGGCAGGAATGTAGAAAGCAGGAATTGGACAGGGGTGAGGAAGAGATGCTGGTAAACAAGAGGGGTCTGGGATCTCACTGTCTTAGTGCGGTGACGTGTTGAGTTTCAGTTCCTTAATACTTTAGGCCTGAGTGTCGGTTTCCTGAGAAAGGAACTCAATCAAGACAAATAGAAGTTTCGAGCTTTAAGACCAAGAGGGTCAATTTCTATGTTAATTTTTTAAAAATAATGTTTAACCTGAGTTCTATGGGGAAGGTGGGCTGTTTCACAACTTCTTACTGCATTGCTGACTGCCTCTCCCTGCCTGGAATATCAGCCCCATGAGGCTGGGGACCTCAGTTCAGCAATCCCGTTGCCTGGAATGAGTCCAAGAAATCCTGATGGAGATGTAGACCTCACTCAGACAATGGTGGCCCTGTTTCCTCTTTCTTTTTGCTCTATCACCCAAGCTGGAGTGCAGTGGTACGATCATAGCTCACGCAGCCTCCAATTTCTGGGCTCAAGCAATCCTCCCACCTCAGCCTCCTAAGTAGCTGGGACTACAGGTATACTCCACCACAGTCTGCCAATTTTACAATTTTTTGTAGAGACAGAACCTTGCTGTGTTACCCAGGCTGGTCTCAAACTCCTGGCCTCAAGTGATCCTCCTGCCTCAGGCTTCCAGTAGCTAGGAATATGGGCACGCACCACACCTGTCTAATTTTTAAATTATGTAGAGTCAGGGCCTTGTTATGTTGCCCAGGTTGGTCTTGAACTCCTGGCCTCAAGCAATCCTCCCTCCTGGACTTCCCAAAGCGTTGGGATTACAGGTGTGAGCTACCACACCTGCCTTGGTTCCTCTTTTCATGTGTGTGTAACTCCAGGAAGAAGGAGTGTGCATGCAGGTAGGTGGTCCCAGTCAAAGCTGCCCTTGGCCAAGCCTTGGAGGATGCATTCCCAGAGCCCCTGACATCCGGTGACCTGTCATCTTCGTGTGGTGACTTCAGGGAAGCCACCCTTACCCCCACTCCCACACACTGCCCACCTGGAACCACATTGATCGGGCAGGCCAGATGGTTCCCAGAAGAAGAAAGACACGGCTGGACAATTTGATTAACTTACCTAATGAACTCTGAATTCACTCCATTTTTTTCCATGACAACTGTATTTTCTCCCTAAAATTGTTATTGATTCCTCATATGTGGAGGCGTAGGAGGGACAGGAAAGAGCATTCTGTACACAGAGGACAAGAAGCCAAGGGGTGGGGGTGGAGAGAGGCAGAAACAGGCAAGGGCAGGGCTCAGCATTCATCTTGAGCCTGGGGGTGGTCCTCCAGCCCCTCCAGAAGACTGTCTCAGGACTGGCCATAGATTGTCAGTGGAGGGAGCAAGCCAAGGGGTGGGTGGGTTGCCAGATTCTGAAAAAAACAAAAAACAAAAAACGAGGTGTCTAGTTAAATCCGAATTCAGGTATACAAATACTTTGTAGCATAAGTATAGCCCATGCAATATTTGGGATATACTTATCCTCCCAAATTATTTATATCTGAAACTCATATTTTTCTGGGTGCCTGTCAACCCTAAGAGGGTGAGATGTTGTGTCCCCAAGTGCAAAAAGCTGGGCTGCTTCCTGTCCCTGTACCCCAAAGCTGGCCCAAGCAGGGACCCTCAAATGCAGATAACCCACCCAGTGCGAGGCCATTCCTTCCCTCTATCCACTCCATCCTCCAATGCAAGGGTTGGGCTCTTCCTCCCTGGAAAGTTCCACAAGTCAAGTTCACACCTGGGTCCTGCCGCTGAGCCAGGAGTTGAGGGAAGTGAATGTTACTGTTTATTGGAGTAACCTATACTGAGCCAGACATCCAGGCAACACTCAGACCCGGAATTAGACCTACACACTTCCATGTTGGGGAAGGGAGCAAGACCTCACGAGGAAGGAACTTGCTGAAAAGTGTCAGAGCAGGACTTGAGCCCTGACCCCAGGTCACCGAGGTCCCGTGTAGAGGCCCCCCTTGGAAAGTCCCTGGTGTCTTGGCTCTGATGGGTCAGGGTCTGAGAGGAAGGAGGTGATGAGGCAGTGCGAGGCCAGAGTTCCCATCCTTTGGCTAAAGCTGTTCTCTGGGCTGTGCTGGGAGGTGGACAGACACTCTGGGTTGTTTATGTTAATTTTCTTGGACTGCCAGGACAGAGTAGCACAAATCGGGTGGCTTAAAACAACAGATATGTCTCTTCTCACCGTGCTGGAGGCCAGAAATCTGAAATCAAGGTGTCAGTGGGCCACAATCCCTCTGAAAACCCCAGGGGAGGATCCTTCCTCACTTCCTTCAGCTTTTGTGGTCCCAGGTGTCCTTGGCTTGCAGACGCTCACTCCTATCCCTGCCTCTGTCTTCACACAACCCCCTTTGCTGTGTGTCCTCTGTGTCTTTCTGTGTGTCCTCTGCTCTTTTTATAGGGACACCGACCATTGGACGCGGGCTCTCCCTACTCCAGGATGGCCTCATCTTAATCAGACACATCCTCAAAAGCCACTATTTCCAGGTAAAGTCTCATGCTGAGGTTCCAGGTGGACATGAATTTGAGGAACACCCTTCAACCTGCCACACAGTCCAAGCGGATCTGCCTCCTTCCTGAAATGCTCCCGGGGCCTGTTTTGCAGGATTCTATTCTGCATTTAACCTCCTGTCACCTGCCGTTCCCACTCAGTTCCTGCTCCTCTCTCCTGACCTCTAACCCGTAAGTGTCCAGGCCCAGCACCCTGCCCTCTGCTCCCTGGGTGAGCTTATGGCTTAAATTCAGCTTCTGTGCCTGGGTCTGCCACGTTCCTGTCCCAAACCGGACAGCTCTCTCAAACTCCAGACTCATGGGCCTCCTGTGCACACCTGTGCACACCTCCACCTGGTGTCGACAGACACCTCCAGCTCCAATGTCTAAACCCGGCCACAGCTCATTCCTCCAGCCCCCTCTCCTTGGTGCTCCATCTCAGCAGACGACATCACCGTCCCCCAGGCTCTGGCCCCGCGCCTGAGTCATCCTCATGCCTAGCCTCCTCTCACACCCACGGCCAATCTGTCGGAAACCCCTGTCAGTTCTACTTTCAGAACAAACCCAGAATCCAACCCCATCTCACCACCTCCACTGCCAGCACCCTGGGCACAGCCCCCTCGGCTCCCCCCCGAATTACTCAAACAGGCGCTCGGCCTCCTTGCCTTCCCCGGACCCCTACGCTCTGTTCCCGCAGCACGGGGTGCTTCTGTTAAAACCTGAGCCAGATGGTGCCATTATCTTGGCCAACCTACCGGCAGCTTCCCAGGAGTCTAGAGTAGAATCTGAAGTCCTGGCCGTAGGCATCCAGGCCCCAGAAGCTGCAGCCCCGGGGACCTCTCCTGCCTCCCATCTCACTATGGCACCTCAGAGACTCCTGCCACAGGGCCCCAATGAGTCACCTGTTCCCCAAACTCCATCCAGCATCTGCGTCCAGAGAACCCAACCTGTAACACGTGCTGCTTCTTTTTCCAGCTCTGTTAGGTAGAATCGACAAATAAGAGTTGTATATATTTGAGTGCTGCTTGCTGTTTTGATATTTGCAGTTACTCTGAGAATGTCCCATTTCAGTGTCACCACACTTGCTCTCCCTCTACCTATGTATTTCCTATTCTGTTTCTCTGGAGAGCCTCAAATAATGCAATTACCATATGTAACTGTAGTCTATTCATGTTATTACATATAACACCTGCATATATATTATTATATGTGCTAATAATATAATTAGTAACAATTAGCACAATATCATCTATAATTCTAGTCTACACACTTTACTATATATAGTATGTGTATATATATTAAGGCATATGTTACAAAGGTGATTGATATCTTTAGCCCAATAGCTAAATGGTAATATGTATATGGATACCGTATACATATTACTATGTTGCTGAATCAAACCCATCCTGATGTCCTCGTTCTTTCAGTACTTCCAGATTCATAAGCAGAGAAATCCTCTCTCCTGTTTGCACTGTTTGGCACTGTGTTTTCTGTTATTTGTATCCGGTATGTGTAGCAGGTTGGTCAGGTTTGGTGGGAGTTCATGGTGTGGTAGGGTTGTTTGCCTCAGCCTGTTTTCTTCATGGTGGCAAAATGGCTGCGGCACACCTGTACCCACAAAGTCCAGAAGAAGAGTGAGATGGATCTCTGAGTGAGAGTCCCAAGACTGATTTGGATAAGACATCCCTAGTCCAGGCTGATGGTCTAAGTCTTGCCTAAGGTCATGCCCTTCACATGCTTCCTGCATCTGGTAATTGAACGAGGTTGCAGAGCTCTGGCCATTTCAGCCTGAAATGGGACATTCTGACAGACCATCCTCTCTCTAGAGACCCCCCAGGTCAGACAAGGCTTTGTTGGGGTTGCAGTTGCAGCTCTAACTCCTTCTCCCTCCTCTCTCCTTTCACAGGTGTTTCTCCCCAATGAGTCACCTGTTCCCCAAACTCCATCCAGCATCTGCATCCAGAGAACCCAACCTGTAACACATGCTGCTTCTTTTTCCAGCTCTATTAGATATAATTGACAAATAAGAGTTGTGTAAGCCGGGCTCGGTGGCTCAGCCTGTAATCCCGCGCCTTGGGAGGCTGAGGTGAGTGGATTGCCTGAGCCTGCGGGTTCGAGACCCGCCTGGGCAGGCGAAACCTCATCTCTACAATAAATCAAAAAAAAAAAAAAAAATCTGCCGGGCGTGGTAGCGCGCACCTGGAGTCCCGGCTACTTGGAAGGCTGAGGCGGAAGGATCGCCGGAGTCCAGCAGATCGAGGCTGCGGTGGCCGGGAGCGGCCACTGCACTCCAGTCTGGGAGACGGAGTGAGACGCCAACTCAAAAAAAAAAAAAAGAGTTGTGTATATTTGAGTGCAGCTTGCTTGTTTTGATATTTACATACATTATGAAATAATTAATACAATCAAGCGAATTAACATATAACGTAACCCTTCACAGTCACCACTTTCTTTTCCTTTTGTGGGGAGAATACTTGACATCTACCTCTTAGCAAATTTCCAGTATACAGTGCCACGTGTTAAAGCCACCATGCTGTTGTATATTTGCTCTCTGGAATTTATTCATCCTGCGTTACTGAAACCTTTTACCTGTTGACCAGTTTCTCCCCATGTCTTCCTCCTCTGCCCCCTGGCAACCACCATTCTACTCTCTGCTTATATGGGGTTGAAACGAGCATCTTTATCTACATTTGAGTGAAGTTGATGCAGGTGGACAGGCAGAGAAAGAGAGAGAGAGACTTTCAGAATATCCCTCAAAATACCTGGTAGCATCCAGCACACACCTCCTCCCACCTTGCGGGCCTGCATTGGGTCCCTGGTTCATCACTGGTCCATCCCAGAAGCCCAGTGGTGGGGTTAGACCTTTGATCTTGGACCTGACATTTGCTGCCTCCTCTCCTCCTCATGAGAGACAGAGTGGAATCAGTTTCCCCCAAACAGGAGAATTTTAAGAGGGAGGCAGTGCTCCTACTTGCTTCAGGGTCATGTCTGTGTGCAAATCAAGGTCATTGTCAAGGGGAAAGGGGAGATGCCGTGAAGGCCAGGTGCACCCTCACGCTTAGACATAGCAAGTGCCGAGTCTCTTAAAGGGAACTTGCATGATTTGTTCAGACTATGCATAGGACTGCTGAAGGGTCCCCAGGCTGTCGTGGCAGTTGCCCAGGCAAGACCAGCCATAGCGATACTAGACCCCCTATGCAGGTAAGCCCTGTGTAGAAAAAAAAAAACACCCAGATTTTTAGAACAAATTGAGAAGGATTATTCACTTGGTCAAAAAGGTTTTTAGTCTCTGCAAGGCAACTGAATGTTTTTTCCAGGGTCAGCATTCTATATCCATGCCAAGGTGGCCATGAACATGTGCATGAGAAGGCGATTGGTCAACAGTCCCAGCTGCCAGTTCTGAAACTCATCTCCAAGTTCACATCAAGGCCTTGTTTCTTACAGGCTGCCGTCAGCCCATGATGGATCATGCCAGGGACACTGAGGCTGGCCTGTTCCTGTGAGATGCCAGACTTCTCTGATGAATGACTTTGCCAAGGACACACCATCCACTTAGATGAAACTTTCTTAGTCTAAGACTTTTTCTAAAAACAAATCTGTATTAGTTTCCTAAGGCTTCTGAAACAAATGACCGCAAATCGAGTGGCTTAAAACAATAGAAATGGGCCAGGTGCCGTGGCTCACACCTGCGATCCTAGCACTTTGGGAGGCTGAGGCAGGAGGATTGCTTGAGGAGTTTGAGACCAGCCTGGGAAATACAGCAAGACTCTCGTCTCTACAAAAATAAAAAATAAAAAATTAGCTGGTGGTACATGCCTTTAGCCCCCAGCTACTTGGGAGGCTGAGGTGGAAGGATCACTTGAACCCAGGAGTTCGGGGCTGCAGTGAGCTATGATTGCACCACTGCACTCCAGTCTGGGTGACAGAGCCACATCTTGTCATTAAGAAAATAATAATAAAATTGGGGGGAAAAAAGCAAAACCAGAAATGTGTGTTCTGTCACAGCCAGGTGGCTAGAAGTCTGAAATCAAACTGTGGGCAGGGTTGGTTCCCTGTGGAGACTCCAGAAGAGAATCTGTTCTGGGCCTCTCTCCAGCCTCTGGAAGCTGCTGGCAAATCTGTAGAGTTTCTTGGCTTCTTTGCCTCCAGCTTCACACAGCCCTCTCCCTTTGTGCCTGTGTGTCTCAAATCTCCCTCTCCTTTCTCTTGTAAAGGACACTGGTGGTTGAGTTTGGGGCTCACCCTAAGGTTGGGTGAGCCCTCTGGGTTGATCGCTTCTTGAGATTCTTAATTTAATTACGTCTGCAAAGAACCGATTTCCAAAGATCACATTCACAGGTACCAGGGATTAGGACTTGGATATATCTTTTGGGGGGGGGCAGTATTCAACCCACTATCCTAACCAGCCTTTCTTCCTTCCCCTACTCCTCTGTGGGGACCTGTCCACACCCCTAACTCTTCCAGGTCCCTCCCTAGTTTTCTTCACAGGCATTTTCTGCAATACATTTCTTGCACATCGAATCCCATGTGATTCCATGTCGATGCCTGTTTCTCAGAGGACCTGAACTGATGCAGATACACAGACATGAATTTTACATAAAGAGAATTATATATATTGTCCTGCAACTTGTTTTTATTTTTTCACGGTGTGTCTTGGCCATTTTTTTTTTGTCAGTGCACACAGATCTGCTGATTGTTTGGAAGAGTTGCAGAATATTCCGTCTTGATTTATTTGTAGTGTTTTTGAGTGTATGTCTTTTTCTAGCTTCTGTGGTGGTCGCTCTGGGTATTGCAATGCACATACGTAATTTAATATAATCTCCTAGTGTCAACATTTTTTTTTTGAGTTGGAATCTCACTCTGTCACCCAGACTGGAGAGCAGTGGCTGCTCCCGGCCACTGCAGCCTCGACCTGCTGGGCTCCGGCGATCCTTCCGCCTCAGCCTTCCAAGTAGCTGAAACTACCGGCACGCGCTACCATGCCCAGCTAATTTTTTGATTTATTATAGAGATGAGGTCTCGCCAAGTTGCCCAGGTGGGTCTCAAACCCGCGGGCTCTGGCAATCCACTCACCTCAGCCTCCCCAGGCGAGGGATTACAGGCTGAGCCACAGAGCCCAGCTTGTAGTTTTCATTGTAAAGGTCTTTCACACCTCTGGTTAGGAAGATGCCAAGGTATTTGATTTTTTTTTCTGGCTATTGTGAATGGGATTGTGCTTTTTATTTGGGTTTCTGTTTGTTTGTTGTTGGTGTATAGAACTGCGACTGTCTTTTGCACATTGATTTTATACCCTGAGACTTTGCCAAAGTCCTTTATCAGCGCAAGGAGGTTTTTGACAAATTCTCTTGGGTTTTCGAGGTATAGAATCATGTCATCTGCAAAGAGGGATAACTTGACATCCTCTTTTTCTATTTGTATACTGCTGATCTCCTTCTCTTGTCTGATTGCTCTAGCTAGGACTTCCAAAACTATGTTGAAAAGGAGGGGTGAGAGTGGGCATCCTTGTCTTGTTCTGGTTTTCAGGGGAAATGGTTCCAATTTCTGTCTGTTTAGCAGTATGCTGGCTGTGGGTTTCTCGTAGACGGCTCTTACTATTTTGAGGTATGTTCCATTTATGCCTAGATGTTTGAGAGGTTTTTATCATGAAGGGGTGCTGGATTTTATCAAAAGCTTTTTCTGCATCTAATGATATAATCATATGGTTTTTGTTTTTACATCCGTTGATGTATTTAATTATGTTTATGGTCTTACGAATGTTGAATCAGTCCTGCATCCTGGAGATAAAGCCTACTCAGTCATGGTGGATGATTCTTGAGATGTGTTGTTGAATCCAATTTGTTAGGATCTTCTTGAGAATTTTAGCATCAATGTTCATCAAGGATATTGGCCTGTAGTTCTCTTTCTTTGTTGGATCTTTACCTGGCTTGGGTATCAATGTGATGTAAAATGATTTGGGAGGAGTTTCATCTTTCTTGATTGTCTGGAATATTTTCAGTAGGATTGGTATCAGTTCCTCCTTGTATGTTTTGTAGAATTCTGCTGGAAAGCCATCTGGTCCAGAACTTTTTTTGTAGGTAATTTTCTTATGACATAGTCAATTTCCTGGATTGTTATTGGTCTGTTTAGGGTCTCAGTTTCTTCTTGTTTCAACTTGGGGAGGTTGTGTGATGTCAGAAAGTCCTCCATTTCCTTTAGGTTTTCAAGTTTGTTTCCATATAAGTGTACATAGTAGTCCTGATAATCTTTTGTATTTTTTCGGGGTCAGTTGTGACTTGACCTTTTGCATTTCTGATTGTGTTTATTTGGGCTTTTTCTCTCTTTTTTTTGGTCAGTCTAGTTAGGGGACCATCAGTCTTGTTTATCCTTTCAAAGAACCAGCTTTTTGTGTCATTGATTTTTTTGTATTATCTTTTTGTTTCTATGTCCTGGTTTTGGGCTTTTGTTTTGGTGATCTGGATTCTTTTGCTGAAGTTAGGGTTTTGGTGGTCTTGCTTTTCCAGCTCCCTTAGGTGATTTGTTAGAC
>CAUYQG010088487.1:0-16866 GCA_963574415.1 Tarsius wallacei | reverse complement strand
CCGGCTAATTTTTTGATTTATTGTAGAGATGAGGTCTTGCCAAGTTGCCCAGGTGGGTCTCGAACCCACGGGCTCAGGCAATCCACTCACCTCAGCCTCCCAAGGTGCGGGATTACAGGCTGAGCCACCGAGCCCGGCTTTGTGATGCCTCTTTTAAAGGATGGTTCCAGGAAAGTCCAGAAAAGCACAGGCTGAAGTTCCAGAGCAGAGCACACCAGGGGTATAAGGACGGCTAGGATGTGGATATTGTCGGGTGCAGACGAGGCAGCCAGGCTCACTGAGTTCCTCCCTGTGGACTCTGACCTTTGGGCTGCTGTCATCCATTCTCTGTTCTCTTGGATCTCTCATTGCAGACACCTGAAAAATAGGGACAATTATGACTTCACTGTGCCCCATGGAAGGTCACAGCATTGGTGTCCTGTCTGTCCCTCAGCATCCACAAGGGCCCAGACAGACAGGATCGGTGCTGGAGTTTTAAGAAGTTTTTAGGACCTCTTTTCTATGAGGGGTTGAAATTTTTTGTAATAAACAGCCCTGAGATCGGGTGATTTTTAAAAAGCACTAATAATAACCAACCAATCAGAAGTAACGGAATAACTATTAACAGGCAATGGGACTAAATACCTGCAGTTATAGGTAGCTCATGTTCTCTGTGACAATCGATTTTACCCTCAGTTTTTTCTCATGATGAGTTGACAGGAAAAAAAAAGATTTCCTAGAGTTTTCATACATAGGTGGCATTTTCTTCTCAGGAATCACACAAATTAAATTTAATCTCAGGGCTTGAAGGCTGAGTTCATGTTCCGTGAACCCTAAGTCCTGGGTCTGTTCCTCTTAGGACATAATGTTGAGCTGCTTCTCCATCCTGGTCACTATGTGCAAGAGAGGCAGGTGACCAAATGAGAACAACAGAAAGAAATCCAAGCTATTGTTTACAGATGTTTGCAGATGTACACAGTAAAAAGTAACCAAACCCCCCAGAACCCTATGCTCTAGATTAATAGCTATGGAAAATCAGGCCAAGAGATATCGAGTCATTATGGCAATCTTAGAGCATCAAGTCTTGCCTTCGCCAATCCAGAAAGCACACCTCGGTGACTCTTACCTGTGGGCAGGCCCCACTGTGTTCCAGGTCAATCAATCCTAAGCAAGACAGGTGCACATTAAGAGTCTCATCCTCATAGAGAGATTAGAATGAATTTCCTGAACTAGAAATCTATTCCATCATCATGGCAGTGGGCCCTCCAAATGGCCTGATGATCTATTCACTCTCAGGTCTTCCTGTGATGATGCAAAGCCCAGGTAGACACAACACTTACTTCCTGCCAGTTATTCCCCCTAGAGACACTGCTACCTCTCTTCTCCAGCCCATACAAGACAATATGGACATAAGAGACAAGGCGTAGAGCCAAAGATGGCATTTCTAGTGGGTGTAAAGTCTCAGTGATGTTCTTTCGATGCTAATACTTTCATTCATGCATTCATTGATTCAGCAAACATTTATTGTGTGCCAAGTATTGGGAACATGGGGGGCAACTTGAATGTTTTTCTGCTTCCAAAGTATACAGACTAGTAACTGACATGTGTAATCCATTAGAAATTCAGGTGAAAAAACAGGTGCTTATAGGACTCTGTAAGTTCCCCCACCTCCTTTAGATTACTGTAATTAGGACAATAATTCAACAAAAAAAATTAATTGGGAGAAATATTATCAGCTCATTATTAGGTGTAGGCCAGGAGAGTTCCTGTGAACAGGAATTTTGGAAACTATTTAAATAAATTCAGGCTACAGAGAGAGTGCTTCACATTGATGCCAAACAAACAGGACAAGTTCACTCTTTATTAGATTACCCTGAAGGGTGTCTCTAGCCTCTGATGTGTGTCTTATAGCAATGTCCTCCAGAAAACTGTCTACTTCCACATGGCTTCGGGCTCCTTCCTCCTCTAAATCCCACAACATGTGTCCCAGCTGACAAGGCCTCCTATTAACCTTGTCTCAATTCCCTGAATTCGTTGGCTTCTGCAAGTCCCACCTTTACTTTCTTCCAGTCCCATGACTCAGCCATCATCATTGCCCAGAACTGCTTCTCCTATGAAGTCTTAAATGCCATCCTCCAAACCTCTGAACACAGTTTCTCATTCCTTGAGCTTTCTGACATTTTTCTTTTTCCATCCCTTTCTCAATGAGGTCTGCTTTCCCCTCAAGTTGTTTCTATTTCAATTTCCTATCTGTCCATTTCCTGACCTTCTCTAATCCTGATCCATGGTAAACAACTCGAGTTGCTCTCTCAACCTAATCCTAACTTGTTGGGTATTTGATTATGTTGTGTCCTGTCTTTTAATGTCTTTGCCCCAACACATGCTCAAGAAGGGAATAAAATGATCACCTGCATCTGCACTCTCTTATTGTTGATACAAACCCTGATGGAGTCAAAACCTGGCACTTACCCATCGCTCCTAGCTTCAAATTGAAGCAAAATATTTCATAAACACTCAAACCTCGAGATATTAATCTTAAAGCAAGAGTGTCATTGGCATTTCCTGTGTCTACACCTGGTTATAACTCAATCACTGAGACTCCCCATAAACATAATCCTCACTCTATTATTAGACTTTACGTGAACCTCATTACAAAATTGAAACTCCATTCTTACATCTGCAGTGATTCTTAAGTTTTCAGGAACATAAAAGTGAGTTTATTTTAACATGCTTATTTAACCCAAAATCACAGGGAAGAAACATCTGATGATCCTGATCATTGATATCTCCTAGAATGTGTTTCAATGCCAATCCAGATGTTAATCTTAGTTACCATGCAATACGTTGGCTTCAAAGTTGCTTCTAGATAATTCCTGTTCAATTAAATTTGTAACCAGATATACTGGATAAAAATATACATAAACCATAAACTAAAGCGCACAATAATAATTTTCTTAGTATGTTTATAATTAAATTTAATTTCTATCTTTAATATCCTTTCTGCCTACCACCAAATAAGTAAACAGACTATAATCTTGCCAACTCAGGTTAATTTCAGTTATATCAGAGTTTTTCACTCAGCCCAGTGCTTCCCTTTCCCATTTTTCTTCAAGGATGACTCCAGGATCAGGGGCATTTATGCAGTGCAGATAGGGACATGTTGGAGATCAGTTCTTCTGGAGTCACTTTAATCCATGTAGGCATCTGGATCACAGCTTCTGGCCCTCAGGGTAGATCATTTCTCCAGGTTGGCGTCTGTTAAGGTGTCCATAGATCTTGGATCATTCTATGTAATTTGTTTACTTGTCCCAAATGACTTGGGGAGACTGCTTCAGACTCACAAAATATGAGCTTCTTAGGAACAGCGATGCTATCTATCTTGTTTACCATTGTTCTCCTACTGTATGGCATAACATCTGGAATATAATGCGTGTTCAATACATGTTTGCTGACAGGTGAACTCTTTGCTTCTTGGTGCTCTCACGCAGCTATCTCTAACCTACCTTTATGCCTTGGCAGAATTGAGAATTTCTTGTTGCTCAGAGCTCTGCATACAATGCAGATATGAATTTTGAATTTCCCACAACTTATCTGGAGGTTGTATGAATTCCACCACCCACAACTGTGTCCTCACTGAACTTCTTAAAACAGATGTTGGATGCCACAAGTTAATAAATTAGGTTCTAAATCCCAATCAATTAGGTTCTATTTTCCCACCAAAATCTGTTTAGATAAGGTAGCACTTTCAAAAAATTCCAAAATTCAACTCCCAAAAGTTTTGAATATTAATACAGACTGTCTTTTTTTTTTTTGAGTTGTAGTCTCACTCTGTCACCCAAACTGGAGTCCAGTGGCCACTCCTGGCCACCGCAGCCTCGACCTGCTGGGCTCCGGCGATCCTTCCACCTCAGCTTTCCAAGTACCTGGAACTACAGGCGCGTGTTACCATGCCCGGCTAATTTTTTGATTTATTGTAGAGATGAGGTCTCGCCAAGTTGCCCAGGCGGGTCCCGAACCCGCGGGCTCAGGCAATCCACTCACCTCAGCCTCCCAAGGCGCGGGATTACAGGCTGAGCCACCAAGCCTGGCTCAGACTGTCTTTTAAAGAGACAGCAAGGTTGGGGAGTAGTGAGATATGATGAATATTGTAATACACAGAACACACACACACACACACACTCACACACACACACCTTTCTAAAATTATCCTTTAGAGATCTCTCTTGCCAAAGTTCATTCATCATAGAACCTGCTCACCCCAAATATCTTGCTTTTATCTCAAATCTTCAGTTTTCTAATGCTACTCTAAACCTCCTATCCCAATCTCCTTTCTCCCTTGACCTTCCTCTCACCTTTCAAAGCTTCCTCTATCTTGTTTTTATGTACCTTCAATTCTCTTATCTTCATTAGGAAGATCTTAAAAGCTGCTACTTCAAATTTAGGAACTGGCATGTAAGGTATACTGAATACAATCATATGCTATGTAAATATCTATGAAAGGTTGTGCTCCTGCCAGCTAAAATTATGAAGAGAATTTGGAAGGGAATAAATGGAATCCAGTCTACTGGTGAACAGGCCTGTTAGCGAACTGCTGAGGGGTAGTCATAGCCTCAAATAAGACTTGAAATCTGTTAAGATTTAATTTGAATCCAAGGACAGTAAGTCACAAGACCACCCCATTTATAGAGCATAGATTTGAAGTCTCTATTGGCATGGAAACTATATAACAGTTTTGGGGGAAAAAAAGCCTTAGAGGTCTATAGCTATAGACTTCATGCCTCAGCCCAAAGCTCTGGCTCATATGCAAAATCGATTCACTGACTTTGTAAAGTCAAGGTGCTTAACTCATGCAGCAGAAATTTCTAGTTGCCCACCAAACGTACCATCTTTTCTTCCTAAGTAGTGACTGCAGGGGGTTACAGTGTGACCAGAGAAGCATCCAGATTTCCCATCCACCATTCTGCAGATGGTGGTGGCCAGACAACTGCATTCTAAGCCGTGATATGCAGGTTGGAGTTGTTGGGTGGTTCTTCTGGGAAAGTTCCTCAAAAGAAAGGGATGACTCTGACTCAGCTTGGAAGCCTTTGTGTTCTTCTTCCTTCCTAGAATGAGAATGTTGTGGCTGCAACCTTAAGACAATCTTTAGGATGAAAGCCATGTGTTAAGAATGACAGAATAGAAAGCTGAAAAGTGCCTAGACATTAAAAAAGGCAGAGACATCAAATATCAGTAGGCGAAAGATAATATCATAGGTGAAGTGTAGACCTTGAAGAGGAAGGGACCCTGCGTGACCCAATTAGATTTTGTAAACCTCTTTGAAAACATTCAATCCCTGCAAAGGTAGACATATTTTAGGTGAAATAAAAACAAATTTCTAACATGGTAAGCCATCATTTCAGGTCTTTGTAGTTAGAAATTAAGCAAATTTCTAATATTTAGTAACTCGAGATTACATCAAATTGCCAAAATTGTTTCTTTAATGAGGATTTAGTTCAATGAAGGTAGAAATAAGAATTGAAATGAAGTGCACACATATTATTAATATTTCTCTACTTTTTGAGAAATAATCCTTGTATAGTGTTTTGAATATTTGTAATATTTAAGATAATGTGACACGTTGTACCTAATAAAGTTGCTTTAAGATTCCAGTTTTTAACATTTGTAATGAGTAAATTATTTAGAATTGTGGGAGTGAGAGAAAAAAATAAGCATTAATTTGAGCTCTAATATGTTTTGCACATGAGTCTCTAAAAGTTTTCTAATTAGCAAGGAATTTAATTATTCTCCAAGGAAACAGTTCTGAATACTCTAAATTACTGGCATATTTTCTTGAAGACAGCATATTTTTGTAATGTTCCATGGGCTCAATCTGATAATTCTTGTTTGTTATTTCTTTTATTTTGTTCTAATTTTTCTCTTCACTTAATAATTTCTACAAGCTCTCATTTTTCTATTTAATATCACAAAGAATAAAATTCATAGAATAGCCAAATTCAATAAAAGCATACATCTTATTTCTGTGTTTATAAAAATGCCCAGTGGTATGCACCACCACCAACCTGCCAGATGCCTTAAATACTGGAGAGCAGAGGGCCCTCTAGAGAAACAAGTATCCTAACTAAGTGTGTCGGAACTTTAAGCATCTGATAGAAAACTGACTTGGGTAAACACAGGGCAAGCACTCCGAGTGGCAGCATGGAATTCCACCAGCCCGTCCTGATAATGCACCATACCCCCTAACCACTGATTTAGTAGAATCACAGCACAACTACCTATTTTCCTGACCTGGCCTCCTGGGTGGCTAACTAAATAAAACAAACCACAAGATGATTAAGGGAAAAGTTGTGGTTTGAAGCTGAAATGTATAAGAGACTTTTACTAAGTTTGTAAACATCATTGAGAAGAACTTAATAATCACCATAATTATAAGTACAATTAATTTGATTTGTGATTACTTATGTACATGAGATTTGTTAGTCAGGCAATTTACTGGAAAAGAAAATCAAATATGGTGGATTAAATTTATAAATGCAGTGGAAAATGTCAGAAAATGTAATTAACTAAGCTATTTTTTAAAATTCCCCTTTAAAAATAGTTGTTAAATTTTCATTCACATAAACTTACATTTGTAAGTATTGTTTTTGTTGTTCGGCCATTGTTACACAATACATTGAAAATATTAGACCACAAGCATCTGAAAAGTTTGTCCATGTCTCGTCACCCTCAAATCCTCGCAAAGTTCACACTGGCACTCTCCTAACACTGTAGTGACCAGTCCAACTAAGCAGGGCAAACAAGGAATCCTCCACAAAAGACAAGAATGGAGGAAATGTTAACTACAGAACACTGTAGTTTTTGTCCCTGTCAACTTTTTATTCAGTGAAATTATTGTAATCTTTTCAAAGAGGCTTTTAAAATCTAATCAGTTCCCTGCATCTTTAGAGTTCATCCTTAGCCTGGATCTCATCTTACTGGGAGTGGGCAGCTCCTCTCTGCTGCCCTGGCTCAGTCTAGAAATGTCTGCCAAAATTTGCTTTAGAAAACTTGAGCTTTTGGAAATTTGTAATAATTTGATGGAAAATACATTAACAAGAGTTACTGGCTGCTACCGTATGAGCAAGACTGTATTGTGCCTCTTGACAAGTGAGGAAGATGGCTGTATTCAGAGCTTTTTTCTTCTGAGTGCCACTAGATGTCGCTCTTCTCCGTAACTTAAGCTCAATGCTAGGGTACCCTTAACCCTCCCAAATTCTGTGACGTGCAGTATTTGTTATCAAGTCTATTCCACCCATGGAGGACATTGTAGGCATCAGTGGACTTTCAGGATCTCAGTTGCTCTCCAGTAGTTCTTTGCTGCCCAAGTTGGCCAATCTGTAATCTTCAGGGGCATGCTAACAACTCAGTGTCTTTCTGAAACCGTCACTACTAGACTTCACTATGAGTATCTTGTTTACGGTAGCATATAACCTTTCATTGTATTTCCAAAATGTGTTTAATGTTGCACCTCACACAGCCATTCAGTCCCCAGAAAGTCCCACCTTAGGTGCTAGTACAGGGCAGGGGGTACCCAGAATCTTTTCCTTCTAGGAAAGATTAATTTATTAGGAAATTGGATATCTATGAAAGTTGAGGGTTTTTTTTTTAAGTGTATCCTGTAAGGGGAGTTATTTTTCTTCATATCAATGTGCTCACCTAACACTATAAGCTTGATTATATTCATCAATATACCTAGGTCTAAAGTGTTTTATTTCTACAATGGGCATTATTAGGATATCACAATTTTCTCCACAATATCCCTTTAACTTTGGGTAGGGGTACTGGAGGGCATATTTTGAGGGACATAATCTAACGGGGATATATTTATATTTATTTATGCCGTAAGCCAAAGAGTGTGGTAGTCATGGTGAAGGTTATCTCTTCCCTAGCTATATTTTAAAAGGAGACATCTCATTGCACGACACAGAACCAGATTTCTCAGTATCTTTTTTCTACATCATCTCCCCTCAAAATGGCTTTCAGAACAGCAGCAGCTCTGACTTCCAACACCTGTTAAAAATCTCCTCTAGTAGTCTAGCTCCCCTGCTTCTCTTCTTCCATTACCTCTTCTCCTATCTCTAACCTCCTTCACTCTTTTGCTTAGATTATTTTTCTTTTACAGTTACCTCTGTGCCCTTTTTCATGGAAATCAGTCATTCCACTCTCAGCTTTGTCAAGGTCTCTTCCTGTTATCTCGATCAGGTCCAAACGCCGAACAGAGCAAGCAAAGATTTTTACTTAGAAAGATGAACAAGAGGAAAGGCATGCAAATGTGTATTTCTATATTTTTCTAGGCATAATACAGTTAAATGAACAAAAATAAACATAAAGGATAAAATGCAATGGTAGTTGGTCATTTGGAAATAAGTATATTGCTAGTGGCATTGAAAAATGGTAGTTTTTCAGAAAAATAATTTCACAATATGTGAAAAGATCTGTTCAAATTCTTTCTGATTCAGTAATTCCATTTGAGGAAATATACCCCCAAAAGGAAAATAAATGTCAAAATCTACAAAGATGTTTGAAGCAGTGCACTGTGGCATAAGGTAACAGAGGGTGTCATAAACATTATACCTGATTTATAGCCGGAATCACTGTAGAAGCTGTACATATAGGATGCAGCCCCAGAATTTAACAAAAAAAATAAAGTACTCTCAACATGTGAAACAGAGACAAGCAAGATTCTATACATAATAAAAGGAATACGCCATGGCCCAGTTCTTCCCAACAGAAGTGACCTATCCAAAAGTATTATTTATAGATTTGTTTTGCTACGTCTTGGTAACTGCCAATTTCCATCAGGGAGCCAAACTGTGGAACAAGGTGGCAAACAGTGAACTATAATCTTGGGAACTCGAATATAATGAAACTTTAAAAAGTAAGATTGATTATCAATGGTTATCGACCATTTCTCCTCCCTAAAACATTTGATGTGTAGCACATGCTCCAGTCAGGCACAGAAGTTTGTCTCAGTTAGGTGGATATGGGTGGGCAAAGGTAGGTAGTAGGTGGAAATGAGAGAAGAGGAGAGAAAACTAGTCTCGTTGAGTTCCAAGAAAAAAAATCCACTTCTTCCCCAGATTCTGGTGACTAGTATTGACATACACCCTCGGGCACTTCACCACCACTCTGCTTCAGCCTTGGAGCATCACCGCCCTGCACAAGACTCTAAAGTTAAGCATGTGTTATATGTCTCCAGCACAATCTCTAGAGGAGAAAAACACCCATTTCAGCTGACAGAAGACAATGTTACAAGAAATGTGTATTTCTAGCCAATGCTTCCCTAAGTTTTTCATGCAATAATATTTTTTGAGCAATGTGGTATAAACTGGAGGGGATCTGAAGGCCCAGGGGAGGCTGCTGCAGTAGGAAATTAATGGTCCGGGGATTTCAGCAACTTCAGGCACCATCTCAGTAAATTAAGGGCCTAGGAGATCAATATCTCACCCAGGTCAGTGTGCCTGGGTCAGTTTTACAAAGGTTGAGAATGTCTGCTTAGGGGAGAGGGAGCAAGATCTACCACAGCCCAAGTGACTTATCATAAGCCCCTGACTCTAATTCTATGTTCTTTAAACATCCCGCTGCTTGATTAAACACCACAGAACATGTTGTAAGACAAACAGATAGATTCCCCACTCCTTGTTCTCAGGAACTGCTCTGAGGCACGGTTTCATTGCAATCTCTTCAGAGACGTCTTGCCAGGTGAGTGATGCACTTGTTTTGCAACTTTGCTGTGTTTCTTCAAGGCTTGATATAATCAAGACTGTCATGGCAATACACCACGTCACAGTCCCTCACTCCTCTGCTGGTCTTATTTCCCTTCTCTTTTGCATTTGTTGACTTGAGTATTCACATCCCAAATAAAGTATCAACAATTTAACCTCTGCCTCAGGCTCTGATTTCTACAAAATTCATACTAAAACAGCCATTACATTCTCTCTCACGTTTTCCTTTTTTTTTTTTTAACCTAAGCTAATTTAACTTGTCTTTCTGTCATTTGAAATCAAGAATCCTAACTACTACAAGCCTAATATAAATGTTTACCCTATTTTATTTGTTCATAACTTCCTATAAATTTTCTCTGAGTCACTTATCCCCATTTTTAATATCTGTCTTTCTGCATTCAACCTAGGCTTTATGAGAATAAGGATCATATATTTTTTGCATGTCACTCAAGAATCAACATCTACCACAGAATTCAGCATAAAAAAGGCAATCAACAAATATTCAAATTTTTGAATGACTAAATTAATGAGCAAACTAATTACATTTTTCAATTATCTTGGTACTAAGAAAGCAGTACTATTTGTAGTTCAACTAGCCCTGAAGCCTGAAAGATATATTCAATATATAAAACTTTAAAAAATTGATCCTGGGAATCTAGAAATAAAACCATGGACTTTCAACCAACTCATTTTCAACAAAGCCAATAAAAGCAAACATTGAAAAAAGGAAATCATATCTAGAAAGCAATGCTAGGAAAACTGCCTAACCACATGCTGGATCCCTATCTATCACAATATACAAAAGTTAACTCAAAATGTATCAAGAACTTAAAGGTGGAACTTCAAACTATAAAAATCTTTTTTCTTTTTTTTTTTTTTTGTAGAGATGAGATCTCACCAAGTTGCCCAGTCTGGTCTTGAACCCTCAGGCTCAGGCAAATCACTCACCTTGGCCTCCCAAAGTGCTGGGATTACAAGCTGAGCCACCGAGCCCGGCCTATAAGAACCTTAAAAGAAAACTTAGGAACAACCTTCTGCACATCCGAGTAGGCAATGAATTCATGACCAAGTCCTCAAAAGCAAATGCAGCAAAAGCTAAAATTGACAGGTTGGGCCTTATCAAGCTAAAAAGTTTTTGTACAGTAAAAGAAATCACCAAGAGAGTAAAGCAACAATTCACAAAATGGAAAAAAGCATTTGGCAGCTATGCATCCGACAAAAACCTAACATCTAGCATCTGCAAGGAATGCAAACGAATTGCCAGGAAAAACAGCAACATCAACAGCAAATAACCCCATTAAAAAGTGAGCAAAGGACATGATCAGATACTCCTCTAAGGAAGACATCCAAGCAGACAACAAACATTAAAAAATGTTCAGCTTCACTAATCATCAGAGAAATGCAAATCAAAACTACAATAAGATACTGCTTCACACCAGTCAGGATGGCTATCAAAAAATCAAAAAACAACAGGTGTTGGCGAGACTGCAGAGAAAAGGGAATGTTTCTACACGGTTGGAGAGAGTGTAAGTTAGTTCAACCTTTGTGGAAAGCAGTGTGGCATTTTCTCAAAGAACTAAAAATTGAGCTACCATACAATCCAGCAATCCCATTTCCCAGAATATACCCAAAGAGGAACATAAATTACTCTACCAAAAGACACCTGCACACGTATGTCCATTGCAGCACTATACAATAGCAAAAACATGAAACCAACCCAGATGACCACTGAAAGTGGACTGGATAAAGAAAATGTGGTACATACACACGATGTAATACTACATAGCTATAAAGAACCAAATAATGTCCTTTGCAGCAACATGGATGCAGCCAGAGAGCATCATTCTACGTGAACTATCACATCATTCTGTGAACTAGCACAGAAACAAAGAATTGAATATTACATGTTCTAACTCGTAAACGGGCTTTAAACATTGGGCATGCAAACACAAAGGCAGGAGCAACTAACGTTGGGCACCCCTAATGAGAGTAAGAAAGAAGGGAGAATAAAGGGCACAGAACCACTCACTGGGTACCATGTCTACTACGAAGAGGAGAAAGGGCTTGCTAGAAGCCCCAACCTCACCTGTACTCAATTTACTTACAAGTATGTAGCAAATCCTCACACGTACCCCACAATTCTAAAATAAATTAAAAATAAATATTGATCTTGGGGTTTGTAAATGAGTCTTCTGTGAATTTAAATGAGAATTAATCCAGCATTTACTAACTCTAAAACATAGACAAATAGTCTTTAGCAATTCCTAGCTCTAAGATCTGAGGTATGTCACTGAAACTCTCTGATCTGATTCTTTCGTTTACCAAATGATAATAAAAAGAGTATTTTCCTCTTCCCAATTATAGGCAGATTTGAGGACCAGCATGCCAAATGGTGTGAATACTCTCTGTGCCTGTGATGTTCTGGGTGGATTGTGATGTCATGAGAGTGACTCCAAGGAACAGCCACCACATAAGAGAGTTCCAGTCAGCCGGGCTCGGTGGCTCAGCCTGTAATCCCGCACCTTGGGAGGCTGAGGTGAGTGGATTGCCTGAGCCTGAGGGTTTGAGACCCACCTGAGCAACTTGGCAAGACCTCATCTCTACAATAAATCAAAAAAATTAGCCGGGTGTGGTAGTGCACGCCTGTAGTTCCAGCTACTTGAAAGGCTGAGAGGGAAGGATCACCTGAGACCAGCAGGTCAAGGCTGCGGTGGCTGGGAGCGGTCACTGCACTCCAGTCTGGGCAACAGAGTGAGACTCCAACTCAAAAAAAAAAAAACCAGTTCTCCTATCACAGAAAAAAAAAAAAAAAAAAAGAACTGAATACCGCATGTTCTTACTCATAAGTGGGCCCTGATCACTGGTCACACTAGCACAAAGGTAGGAAGGGCAGACATTGTACACTGCTGGGACAAGAGGGAGGGAGAAGGGAGGGTGGCATCTGGCAACACACAGGGTACCTGGTCCACTATCAGGGGGAGATAGGGCCTTCTACAAGCCCAAAACTTTACCTGCATGCAGCCTACTTATGTGGTAAATCCTTACTTGTGCCCCACAACTCTAAAGTAAAAAAATATACATATTAAGTTTTAAAAACAGTTCTCTTCCTATAATAAATTTTGTTTCTAATCTCTCGATTAATTGACACTGCTTGATATTTTTTAATAGTAACATTTAAATACTTTCAAATAGTAACTTCTTCATAAACATGTAATAGATCATACTATAATGCCACTTTAAACCATCACTTTATCACATATATCTCTGTACACTAAAAAAAAAAGTTTATCTACTTCATGCATAACTATATACTACCCCATTTTGTGGCTGTGCAACAATTAATCTAACCAGTTTCCTAACATTGACAGTCTTATTGTTTTCAGTATAATTAATAGCCCAACAATGAACCTTTTTTTGACAACCGTCTTTGATGATAAATTTTGAACATTTTGATTTGGGGCTTAATACAGAACATACAGGTAACTTGGATTTTTAAGTTAGGAACTAACAAACAAAGAGATATTGTATATGGCATCAAGCATTTAGTCAGGATTCTTCCATAAAAGAAAAACAGTGAAAAATGCCTGACATTATCTGTCTAGGAAATAATAGAACTCATCCTTGGAAATCCCATTCCCTGAGTTGCTAATGCTCCTCCTAATTCATGATTTCTGTCCCTGGATGGCAGCCTAAATGAAAATGTGCCAGTCCTGGCCAACAACAACCCTGGCTCTAAGGTCATCACAACTCTTTGTCCCAGTGAAAAGCAAAGAGGCTGCAAGACCCCTGGGATCCCCCCTCATGGTGACCTTTCAAGACTCAGAAATGTCCTTCTTTTTTCCGGGAAGCCTCAGCAACTTTATTCAAAAACACAGAAGTTGTGTATTGGTTCTATATCCGGACATTCACCTACTGAAGGCTGAGAAACAGAAATGATTTCAGCAGAGCCCCCTACATCTGTGCATCTTGACTGTCCTCCTCTGCCTATACTACACTATTCTCTTTCTGTTATTTATTTGTATTGTCTTCTTTCTAGGCACAGAGCCCTTCCCAGGAGGGTCCAAAGTAACATGGAGCATGTCCTCGCTGAGGTGTGATCCCTTTGCAAGTCAGTGAAGTGAGGGTACAGTGAGGTGGTATTCACACTCTGAGAGTATCCATTATTTTCACTTATATTCACTGAGTGTTTACATGTACAAGACACTATGAGGTGGGAATGGTCTATTAGTAAACAAAAGAGAGAGTCCGGTAGCTTACATTCTAAAAGAGAAAGAAAAAAATAAACAAATAAATATTTAGCATTTTATTTATTATATACAGTATGTTATTTATTAATAAATGCTATTTTGAAACTAAAGTAAAGGAGGTAGAAGAGAGGATTTTTGTCAGGACCCTTTACAGAGAGACAGGACATCGAGACTTCTTTACCAGGAGGCAGCATTTATTTGTGCTGGCACTGGCCTAGCAGATTCACATCCAAAGGCTGAGCCCCGAATACAGCGGGGTGTTGCCTTATATACTTTTCGCTTACTTCTTTTTGCATTCTAGCTCCTTTGTCTCCCTTATATGGCAACATGGCACAGGGTTGTAACAGGGTTATGCATGCACACTTAGACACTGTATACCACGTTACTTCCTCTTTGTTCCGGGAAGGCCCTCACGACAGGTTGCTATTCTATATGAGTTCGTCAAGCAAGACCTCACTAATAAGGTGATATTTGAGTAGACATGAGGAAGTGAAGGGGTGAGCAGCTATTGTAGACAGAAGAAATAGCCTGATACAAAAGCATGCTGAACATTTTCAAGGAATATCAAGAAGGTTACTTTGGCTAAAGCTGAGAGCCTAAGGGAAAAGTGGTAAGACCATTGTAAAACCATTTAGACTTTTACTTTAGCATGAGATGGAAAACCCCTGGGGTGACGGGTTGACAAGTCCTTTCTCGATCCATGTTCAACTGCCTGAGTAGAGTCTTGGAGTAAGATAATGAATGTGTAATTGTATAACTCTCCTATTTAAACAATTTGACAAAATGAATCAAGAGTCTTAGAACAGCCAAGGTCAACCACGCATTAGAAAATATAATAGAATAAAATATCCTATTTGCAAATAGAAAAAAATAACGATAACATATCTAGAATAAGCCTAATAAAAAATTGCAGAACAAATATAAAGAAATCTTCAAACGCTCAAGCATAAAATAACACAAGATTTAAATAACAATGCAAACTCTATTATCAGTGTCAATATTGTATGTTAATTATTTTTATACACTTATTTCATGCATATTATTTACATAATTTATTTACTATTTGCTATATACTACCTGTGTGTATACATTTATTGTGATTCCAGGAAAAATATAAAAATAATTTTGGTCTTTGGTACTAGACAAGCTAATTTTAAAGTGCATATAAGAAATAAACCTATAAAGATGGTCCAAGAAAAATGTGAAAGAGCACTCAAGTAGAAGCCCTATGATATGCAAAAGTATATTTAAAACCTTGGGAATTAATCCACAACTATAGTTAGAGACTTCAATATCCCACTGTCAGCGATTGATAGAACTACTAGGCAGAACATAAACAAAGAGAAAGAAGAACTTATCAACACTGTCAATCAACAGGATCTAACTGACATTTATAGAACATAATACCCAACGACTGCAGAATACACATTCTTTTCAAGCTCCCATGGAACATTCACCAAGACTGGCTATTTTCTGAATTATAGAACAAAACCTTAACAAATTTAAAACAACTGAAATCATACAGAATATGTTATCTCACCACAATGGAATAAAACTAAAATTCAGTAACAGAACAGGGTCTTCAACTAGGAAAGAAATGTTAGAGTGGACACTAAAATGTAATCCACAAAAGAAAATATTGACAAATTAAAATTAGACCTTATAAAAATTTTAAACTTTTATTTTGCAAAGGATTCTGTTAAGAAGATGAAAATATAAGCTGCAGGATGGGAGAAAATATTTGTAAAACACATATCCAACAAAAGACAAGTATCTGGAATAATTTTTGAAAACTCCAAAACTCAACATGAGGAAAATGAAAAATTCAATAAAAAATTGGCTAAAGACATGATAAGAACGCAACAGCATAGGCAACAAAAGCAAAAATAGACAAACGGCATTATGTCAAACTAAAAAGCTTCTGCATAGTCAAGAAAATAGTGGAGTAAAAGACATCCTACAGAAGGAGAAAAATATTTTCAAGCCACACATCTGAAAAGGAATTAACATCCAAAATATAAGGAACTAAATCACTCAATTGTAAGAAAATTAATAAACCAATTTTAAAATGAGCAAAGAATCTGAATAAACATTTCCCAAAAGAAAACGTACAAATGGCCAACAGGTATATAAAAAAGTACTCAAAATTGTTAATAAGCAGGGAAATGCAAAGTAAAACCTTGAGCTAAATGGCTATTATAAAATAAGATTAAAGATGACAAATGTTGGTGAAAACGTGGAGAGAAGAGACTACTTGTATACTGTTGGTGCAAACATAGATTGGTAGAATGTTTATGGAAAACAGTACAGAGGTTCCTCGAAACATTTAAAATAGAACTACCATAAAATCCAGCAATCCCATTACTGGTTATATAACCAAAGACAATGAAATCAATATGTTGAAGAGATGCCCACATGCCCCTGTCATTGCAGCATTATTCACAATATCTCAGATATGAAATCAACCTAAGTGTCCATCAGATGATGAATGGACTTTAAAATGCAGTATCGATGCACAAGGGAATGTTTTTCAACCTTTTAAAAAAAGAAGTCCTATCATTTGCCACAACAAGATGAAACTGAAAGACGGTACAGTTCCGGTGGGAGAACGCGGCTGTGAGCGCTTCGTCTTCAGCTCCTGATACTTCCCGGGGGGCCGGTTCGGGTCTCCGTCCCCTGGCGGCTACCCTGGCTCCTTCTCCAAGTCCCCCGCGGGGTCCCAGCAGCAATTCGACTATTCCCCAGGGCAGCAGCAGACCCACCCCCAGGGTTCTCCAAGGACATTTACACCATTTGGATCAGGACGTGGTAGAGAAAAAAGAATGTCTAATGAGTTGGAAATTTATTTCAAGCCTTCAATGCTTGAAGACCCTTGGGCT
>CAUYQG010088486.1:0-21590 GCA_963574415.1 Tarsius wallacei | reverse complement strand
CAGCAGAATGAGCCGGGCCTGGTTTCATTGGCCACCAAGCGCTGCACATGGCCCGGGACGTAGTTGTGGAGCTCTGTGGGCAATGCTTTGGCTGGCCGATGGCATTATTTAAAAAAGGACCAAAGCCGTTATCACAGCTCTGCATGTGTGCCTGTGTTAGGTGTGATGCTATTAGCCCTTGCCACGGCAGGCAGGAAGAGAGGACAGAACACTTGTCCAGGGGCAGCACCTTCCCAGCTTCTTGCTGTCTGGGTACAGATTCTCAGCAGAGGTGAGTTTGTGTGCATTTATTGAGCACCTACATTCAGCAGAGGACAGGGCTCGTCAGAAACATTTCTCTGGTCTCCAGGAAACAGCAGGGGTGCCCTGGGAGACAGTTCCATGTCTTCTATAGCTGGGATGGCTCTGCAGGGGTCATGCCCACCAGGGTGCAGGGGCTTCTTCTGACCCCAGCTACCCCTCCTTGTCTTCTGGAGACCCCAGGAGTGACCCTCCCAAGCAGCGCAGGGATGGAGCAGACCGAAAAAGGTGCCAGGCCTCTGCATCTGGGGCAGGAACACAATTTAGCCTGTTGGTGGTGCCTTGTTGCCAGTGATCTTGGCAGCTGGGTTCTGGCGTGCAGGGCAGAAGAGACATTAGGAGAAACTGAGGCAAAGGGCAGGTGCTGGCCCCCATTTCTGTACCTTTGTACCCTGCCCCGACCTAGCCCTCTCGGTTTCTATTCTGCAGCTTGCTGCCAGGATGCAGGATGGTCCTGTCCACTTGGGGTTCAGAGCTGGGGATCAAGAGAGCAGGGCCTTGAAAGAGAAGCTTCTTCATGGCTGTAGGAATGGGAGACCAAGGTTAGATGGGACGACCCAGAGAAGACCTTGAGGGGCCATTGGGCACCGGTGCCCCTCCAGGAAGGAAAGCTCTGGTGGCCACACTGACTTCATACTCCCTCCGTGCAGGTGTTGCTCCAGGTCCTTCCAAGTATTAGCTAATTTAGTCCTCACTCTGTAGCTGAGGCGAGAGGCACAGAGAGGTTAGGGAACCTGCCCAAGGTCACACAGCTCGTAAGAAGCAGAGTGAGGACTCACACCAGGTGACCGGGCTCCCAAGCGCCCCCTCTCAGCCACACCCCTCTCCTGTCTGCAGAGCAGGGCAGTCCTCTGGAGAGGGCCTAGCAGCCTGCCTCATCCTCAGCCTTGGAGCCTTCTGGGCCTCCTTGTCTTCTGGAAGCTGCTTGACCACACCATTCAGATTCCAACAGAGAAGTCATCCCGATGCCTCCTCAGCTCCAGAAGGGGTTTGGTGGCCGATCCTCCAAGGTTCATGGCGGTGGGTGCTGTGCTTTGTGATGTTTGACCTGGCGCCGTCCTGGCCTTCTTCATGGATCCTTGCCCTCCGCATCCTGTTCGCTCCTGGAACTTCCCCAGGCTCTGGCTCCTGAGACCTCCCGCTCCTTCTGCTGGGTCTCTGCTGCTGTGCCCTGTCCTTGACTTCTAGCCCATCCTCAGTCCCGGGGCTCACCCTGTAACCTCCCTTGACCCGGTGTTGCTCACCTTCCCCCTCTCTGAGCGTCAAGCGTCGAGCCCTAGGCCGTCTTCTCCACGTGCGCACCTGGTTCTGTTCCTGATGCCTGCCCAAGCCGGCTGCTTGCCTGGAGAGGAACAGACCTTCTCACAGAGGCCCAGGGCAGCCTCTCTTCAACCTTTGTTTCTATGGACAGAAAGCCCATGCTGGAAAGAATAAGTTTCCCTTGGCCTGTCTTTGCCCTTCTGGGTGAAGATGCTGATTGGTGGGCACTTTCTAATAAGAACAGCCCTTGACAAGTTTGACCAAAACAGGACTGTTATTTATTTATAGACACTCTCATTTTAAAAAGACTTAAAGTTCCTTACAGTTTTACACACAGTAAACAGGGGGAAAAGACTTAGTAAGTTACCTCTGCCTTTTCTTCTTTTGGCTGAAATGACCCTTCCTGTGACTCTCTCCCAGGAGGGCCTGCTTTCTGGACTTGAAATGTTTGGTGGCTTTTCTCCTGCTTATACAGTGCAGTACCCTGACTGTGTACCCACAAATCCCTGAGGAAGTCAGAGTCGAGAGATACAGATGTCAGACCTTTTCTTCACGTTTTTCCTCTTGGATCCGTCTGACCCTGTTTCCTTCAGGCGGGGCTTTCGGGGAGCTGCATCAAATCACCATAATCTTAGGCTCAGAGGCAGTTTAGGATCCACTGTGACCTTCTGCATCCTTTCAGACTTATTCACGCCTTGCTAGTCAGTCCCGTCGTGGATTTGGGCATCACCTGGCTCTTCCTCATTGACTAGCTTCCAGCTTCCTCCTGGTCAGCATCCCGAATTGTCAGAGTCTGTTTGGAGCGCAGGCCTGTCTTTGGAGGCACAGCCTGTTTCCCGATGCTGGGGATCGGCCATTGTGGAGCTTGCTTTTGATTTACACTTCCCGGTTACTTATGGAGACATGGCGGGTGTTTATCGGCCTCCAGACCTCCTGGGCCCTGCAGGGGAAAAAACTCTGGGTTCTTCTCCTAAAGCTTTTGTGCGTAGTTCTCCTTCTCCTGCTAAATTGTTTCCGTATGGAACAGCCAGTCTGGGAGATGATTTCACCTCTTGTCATCTTTCCTAAGTCTTCCTTGAAGTGGGCAAGTCCCTCCTGGCCGCCGCCACCAGCACAATCAACCCCCGTTTTTTTATAGATCCCTAAATCACATCAAATTGTTTTATTTTTCAAATTACTCGAGTTGCCTTTCGCCTTCAGATTGTAAGGCAGCTCTTTGCACGTAAGAGGGACCCAATTAGGAAAGGCAGCTGCTCGGCCCCTCCATCTTCTGCTGGCACCCCAAGGGGTATTAGGATGACTTCTCCCTGGCGAATGTCAGCTGTTGCAGTTGTCTCCTTGGGATGGCAGGGCTCAGGGCTTTGCGGTTTGCATCTGAGCAGTTAAGGGCTCCCCTGCAGGGAGAGGGATGGGAGGAGGACTTCTGTGTCCACAAAGGAGAGCCTGGTGCCTGGTCCCCTGGGCGGGGCTTGTCATTGGGATGGATTCACAGGGGAACAGGAATGGCAAGAATGTATGGGGCCACTGCTCCCAGGGGTTGCTGTCCCCCACCCCCAGGCTTCCACAGTAGCAGAAAATTCATTATATTTTGGATCATTTGTTATTGTCTCATGTATACCCTCTGAATGAAGATAAACAGAAGCTGCAGCAGAGCCCATCATTCCCGGAACGGAGTGGGGTCTGGCTTCCATCTCCCGGAGACGGCTTGGGCTTGGAAACACACAGAAGCCTCTAGAGCATTTTTCTTGGGGTCTGCTGTGGGAAGGAGTAATCTAGAGGTGAAATGACAGCTCCCAGAGACAGTCTTGCCCGCTGCTGAAGTCTGCCGTGAATTTGTGTCCTTGGGTTGGTTTGTTCACTGATTTCTTACTTCAGCAAGTACTGATTGGCCACCCTCTCTGTGCCAGAACTGAAACTAAGCACGGGGATCAACTGGGCCACAGCCAGCCATGGCTGATGCTTGTTCCTGAGTCGCCCTCTGCCTGCTGCGTGGCCACACGGTTGGGCCCAAGCACGGTGTTGCCTCCAGAAGGGGTCCTTGTGCCAGCCCCTTCCCTGTTCTCCTCGAGGAGGGCAAGGAAGATATGTGGCTCATCGCAGAGCCCTGGGGCAGTCTCCTCCCTATCTAACCCTCCACCCCCCTGCCATTGCAGGCTCGCTGCAGAGGGTGAAGGGGGCTCTCTTGCCCCTGGACTCCAGTCCCGCTCAGAGTTTGAGGATCACAGCACATGGGATACTCCCATGTGAGAGATCTTGGGCTGCCATGGGGTCATGCAGGGAACTCAATGAACCTGGCTCTCCATGAGAGGTGGCAGGTCCTTTGAGTGACAGAAGGATCCCCTGTAGGCTAGTGTTCGAAAGCCCACCATGAGAAGGTCATTCCTTCTGCCAATGTCATTGGTACGTCTTGAACCCCAGGAGGCAGATAAAAAGGCCAGAGTGAGTATGTTGTGGAAAACACACAGAAAATCCTGGGCCCAGGAGTCTAGCTAGCCCCGACTCTGCGCCTCTCTAGCTGTGTGACCTTGGGCAGGTCATTTAACCTCTCTGAGCTTCAGTTTCCTCATGTCAAAAGGAGGATGTGGTTTAGATGATGAGCACAACGCCTCTCCCAGCTCTCAGACTATAACTTGATGTGATCAAGGCTCGGATCCTTCTCTGAAATGGCCCAGGGGACACTGGATGCTAAGGTGGGAAGAAAAGAAGAGGCTGAGGGGACTGATGTGGGAGGTGTGGCAGGTGGAGCACAGGGACACCAGATACAGATGGTGCGAGGCGGGCTCTATGGGCAGGCGGCTTTGTGGATGGGTTGTGGGCGCTGAGGAAGGAATGGCGGGGCCACGGTCCATTCCCACCACCTTGCTTTAGCAAAGTGATGTTCTGAGGAAGCCTTTGTGGCTTGAGGGTGCAAATCACTCACATGCTCTCCACTTCAGAGTGCAGAATCTATTGAGAAACTGACGCCGGGCTTGGGTAGAGAGCCAAATTTCACCTTCACAAGTGAGATAGAGACAGAGAAAGTGGCTTGTGTTTGTGGCCAGAATGGGTTCACGAGTGCCCCTCTCTCGAATGATCTAGACCTGAGAGCCTGGCGGTGGGGGGGGGGGGGGGAGCAGGTGTTTGTGAGTCACCCTCCAGAGCCACTCCTGTAGGGGCCAGATAGCCCAAGACACTGTGGCCATCAGAGTTCCTTCACTCTGCCCACTAGGGAAGCCCCGGCCGGTGGGCATCCCTTCTCCCCATCTTGCCAGATCCTCTTCTTTTCCTGGAGGAGACAGGGACAGAGGGAGGGATAGGCCGAGACATTCAAGATCTCTAAGCCAGTGGGGCTTTGGATTTTACGGCCCTGGGCAGAAAGGTGCTAAATGATTCCCTTTACAGGACTGGAATCCAGAAGCGGTTTTGTGCTAAAATCCTCCTTACAAGGCAGCTTAGAAGCTAAGACTGTGCACATCTGACCCCCATAAACCTAGGGCCTGCCACCTCATAATAGGTGTTCAGTAATCGGGTGGATACATGGGCAGGAGCCCCTTAAGGGCCCTGATGGCTTCATTAGCAGACAAGTTTTCCCCCTGGCCATCTGTGCCTTGAGATGACCACTTCTTACCCATGAACTTCCCCCAGTAAAGGGAAGGAGAAATAAGAATTCCCTTTGTGTTGACCTGTCAAATTTGTGCCTGTTTATCATGCCTGCCTCTGATTCCTGTATACGCCTTCTATATCTGGCACAGTTAGAATATTCATTTGCTCTGAGAATGAAGATACTGTGGAGGAATTTTCTGGTCCTGGGGTCCACTGGGAAAGCACATGCTGATTAATTCCACCTCCTTTGCCTCAGTCTCTTCCTCACAAATAGCAGACACACACACACACACACACACACACACACACAATCTAAGCTGAAGGGAGAGTCACTCACCTTCAGCTTAGATTTCCTTCTCTCCTGTGCAGGGTGTCTTAAGTATGCAGAATAGGATGTGTGATTGGTGGGGAGGCACCATGCCAGACCAAAAATAGCTTCCTCTGAAGCAGGTGCAAAGGGGCCCGAGATTCCACTGTTATAATTCATTCTCTCCAGAGGCTGCAAGTTGCTGCTTAACCCTCAGTGCTGCCAGTTAGCTAGGTACAACTTTGGGCAAGTTATCTTTCCGAGCCATGGCTTCTTCCTCTGTGTAGTGCCCTCTGGTCCAGTCTGAGGGGCCAGCAGAAGGATGACCATGGTCCCTGGCACACAGCCGCTGCCGGATCAGTGTTGCCTATGGCTGGGTTACGGGTTGCCTTCAAAACACAAAAGGCAAGCCCTCCTTGGCAGTGCCAAGGATGACCTTGGTGTGACTCAATTGATCTGGCTCTCCTCTATAACAGGAAGGGCTTCAGGGCAGGAGGAGCAACTGGGGGGGGAGGGATTTGAGGGGACTCGGTGAAGCCCTCTGGGGCCCCTCGCGGCTGACTGCCTGTCCTCTTCCCGCCCCCAGGCTGGCTGGCCATTCCTCCTGCTATGATGCCTGGGCAGATCCCAGACCCTGCTGTGACTGCGGGCTCTCTGCCAGGGCTCGGCCCCCTGACTGGACTGCCCAGCTCGGCTTTGACCACGGAGGAGCTGAAATACGCTGACATCCGCAACCTCGGGGCCATGATCGCGCCCCTGCACTTCCTGGAGGTGAAACTGGGCAAGAGGCCCCAGCCCGTGAAAAGTGAGGTGAGCGAGCGAGCCCAGAGTCCCGGGGCTGGAGTCCCGGGTCTAGCCCAAAACCTACTGGCAGATCTTAGTCCTGCATTTCCAAGTGTGGCCCCCGGACTGGTGGCATGGTGCCATCCCGTGGCTTGGTCAGAAATGCAGAATCTCAGGTCCCATCCTAGACCTTCCGAGTCAGAATCTGCATTGTAACAAGATCCCCAGGGATTCATGGACATATTAGCTTGAGAAGCACTGGGCTGGGCCAGGCTGCTCAACCCGCCTTCAGTTCCTCAAGGGGCAGGGGAGAGTGGTAATAACAACAACAGTGAATGATACTCTCTTGGCAACCTCTCTGGGTGGTGGGAGGATCAGGGCAGACCATGGAACTGTGCACACATTTTGAAAAGCACACGAGGGAATGCCGATATTAGGTTATCTTTAAAAAGTTGTTATCATGGCCAGGCGCGGTGGCTCATGCCTGGAATCTCAGCACTTTGAAAGGCTGAGGCGAGAGGATTGCCTAAGCCCAGGGGTTCAGCCATTCAGGAGCCTGGGCAACTTGGTGAGACCTTGTGTCTATAATGAAGCAAGAAAAATTAGCCAGGCACGGTGGCATACTCCTGTAGTTCTAGCTATTTGAAAGGCTGAGGCAGAAGGATCACCTGAGCCCAGCAGGTTGAGGCTGCAGTAGCAGTGAGCGTGCCAATGCACACCAGCTTGGGCAACAGAGTGAGAATCCGACTCAAAAAAATTGTTATCATTAGTCACATCACGGCCTCCACCCTCTTGGCCCCTTTCTGCAGCTGAAGCAGGGAACTTGGAAGGAGAGTGGCATGACCTCCCTTCCCAAGTGGCTGCCAGACACAGCCAGCAGTGTCCTCTTGGGTGGTGTTTTCAGAGGACCCACAGAGGAAGTACCCCCTCCTCGGGTCCCTCATACCTGCAGTTCTCACGAGCCCTTTTCTTGGGGTGCTAGGAGCAGTGAAGTCCCCAGCATGGGCTAGGGTCAGTGCAGGGCGTGCCCCCAGCTGCTTGGAAGGCCTGTCCTGGTGAGACCCAGCAGGGCCGTTTCTCCTGAGGCCTGCCAGAGCGGCTGCCACTTGGAAGGGGGGTGGAGAGGGGGCTGGGATGGGAGGGGGGCATGGGAAGCGTCTGGACTTTAGGAGCAGGCTCTGTCTGCAGAGAACATTCCCAGACAAAGGTGTGGGAGCTGCGAGGCTAGAGGGGCTCCTGAATGGAGAAAGGTGTCTGGTGCTGGTAGGGGAGAGTTGGGAATATTATGCAACTCTACTTCTCAGTCCCCCCTTCCCACAGGGACCATAAAACTGCAGAGATAGGCTGCCGGGGGCTTGGCCGAGTGGCAAACTGGCTGTTTTGGGGCTGCATCTGACTCTCAGATGTGTTTTGTTTGGCCAGCACAGTGTTTAGAAGGAAACTTGAACCCATGTTTCATTTGAAAATTTTGATTAAAAAATTGAAAGATCTAGGCCAGGTGTGGTGGCTCACACCTGTGAGCCCAGCACTTTGGGAAGCAGAGGCAGGAGGATTCCTGCTGTCCAGGAATTTGAGACCCACCTGGGCAACATGGTGAGACCTCGTCTCTACAGAAAACCAAAAAAGTAGCTGGGCATGGCGGCACACGTCTGTAGTTCTAGCTACCTGGGATGCTGAGGTGGAGGTCAAGGCTGCGGTGAGCTGTGATCGTGTCACTGTACTCTGGGCTGGACGACAGAGTGAGACCCTGGCTCAAAAAAACAAAAACAAAAACGGGAAGATCTGGTCACACACTACCCTGTTCAGCATGGCTACTGCTGAACAGAACGGACAGGGTCACTTTGCTTCCTCCTTCTCTCCAGTTTGTCACAGAACCCCACACCGCCTCCCTGTGACTCTTGATCCTGTTCATGCGATTGGTTTTGCTTTTGCTGCTACTAGCTGCCTTCATGTACCTTGACTGCCTGGCCCTGTAGCCATTTGCACTCAAGACTCCTGGGATTGGCCGCATCACAGCTACCCACTAAAAACTGCTGATTTCAAGAAACCGTGTGACTGTGATTATATCCTCCTGAAAATCAAGGTCTCGTAAGTCAGAGTGCTGTTGCAGAGCTTCCTGGCTTGTTTAGTATCTGTTTTCTTTTCTTTTTCCTTTTTTTTTTTTTGAGTCAGAATCTTTGTCACCTAGACTGGAGTGCAGTGGCACACTCACAGCTCACTGTAACCTCAACCTCCTGGGCTCAGGTAATCCTTTCACCTCTCAACCTCCCAAGTAGCTAGAACTACAAGCATGCACCACCATACCTGGCTAATTTTTTTGGTTTTTTTGTTGAGAGAATTTGTCTCACTATGTTGCCCAGGCTGGTCTCAAACTCCTGGGCTCAAGCATTCCTCCCACCTTGGCCTCCCAAAGTGCCGGGATCACAGGTGTGAGCCACTATGCCTGGCCTAATGTCTGTTTTACTTGATAGAGGATTCTTGTCTTTTGACGCTCTGCTAGTCACCTTCCTCAGCTCCAGCTTGAAAGCATCTGTTGTGGGGTCTTTCCATGGCATAATCACCATTTAGAGCTGGTCAGTCGCTGAGCAGTTGCATGGGTCCCTGAGGCTGTGCGTGGAGTGGATGAGGAGTTGTTGCCACAGCAGGGGTTGCCCAGAGGGGCTTTGCCTGGAGGCCTGAGTGACCACCTCTCTCCTCTGCAAAAGGCGCTGGAGAAACTCCCTTTTTTCTTGAAAAAATACCTTTATTTGGGTTGGGTATTTTTACATTTTACAGCCACCCCCAAGTTGGTGGCATCTGCCCTGTACCTAACAGTGACGCGCTGTCCTCGCAGGCACCCACGGACGTGCACCATCCAGGCCGTGAAAATAACAAGCCATTTTTAGGGTGTATTTGCATGTCCTCCCCTCGCTGTCAGACTGCGGTGTTGTGGGGGCGAGGAGACAGATGGCACCGCGGAGGTGGAGCTGGCTTAGAGGGACGCCAGCCCTGTGCTGGAAACCCGCTTCCCAGTGCTTCCTAGGTCAGACCCTGGGCCAGGGGGAGACAGCTCTGGGCGGTGGGGCGGGGGGACCCCTGCAGCTGAAGAACACATGTTCCAAAGGTTTATTTGCATATGGCAAACTGCCTTGAGTGGATTTTCACACGGGTGGTTCAGGCTGTTAAAAACTTCTTGAATAATAATAAGGGACTAGCTCACGTTGATTTAATATGGACTGGGCCCTGTGCTCAGTGCTTGACATGCATGATTTCGTTTATTGCTTCCTTCATCCTGGCGACCTGGTTATCCCCATAGTAAAGAAGAGCAATTTGAGTCGAGGGAGGAGGTCCAGGCATGCAGGGGCACATGCTAGGACACGGCAGCGTTGGGGCCTGGGGAGTAAGGGCCATTTGCTGCTGTAATCGCCGCGTTACATGTCCTGAGCTAAGTCCAGGCATGGCACGAGGCTCCCCTGGGAAGAACTTCATTTATTCTACACAAGAACCCCAGGACATCCTTATGATTGCACCTACATCTGCTGTTGCACCCACATCCAAGGTCATGAGCTGGGAAATGGGCCCAGGCAATTTGACTTCAGAGACAAAACCTTTTCAACAATTTTTTTGGAGACAGTATCTCACCGTGTCACCCAGGCTGGAGTACAGTGGTGCGATCACAGTTCACTGAAGCCTCAAACTCCTGAGCTCAAGTGATCCTCCAGCCTCAGCCTCCTCAATAGCTGGGACTCAGGCGTGAGCCACCATGCCTGGCTAATCTTTTATTATTATTTTCATAGAGACTGGATGTTGCTCTGTTGCCCAGGCTGGTCTCAAACTCCTAGGCTCAAGCGGTTCTCCCATATTGGCCTCCCAAAGTGCTGGGGTTACAGGGGCAAACCAATTCACCTGCCTAGAGCCAAAGCTTTAACATATGCCGTGTTGCCTCCCATGCCCCTGTGCCCCTTCCAGCTTCTAACTGGAGTCCATCAGGCTGGAGAGGCCAGATGGACCCGGCTCCAGAATGTTCAACCGTTTTGGTGACATGGCCAGATGAGCCCCGAGCCCCTCAGTTCTGCAGCCACATGGTCTCCCAGAATATCTAGCCATTCTAAGCCATACCCTTTGATGCAACGAGAGGCTGAAACTAAGGAGCAGATGCCTGCTGTACTTGTGCTGTCTTTAGTTCATCGCAGTCCTCACTACTCCCTGTCTTTAGTTCATCGCAGTCCTCACTACTCCCTGGAGCAAGCAGCACTGACAGCTGGCTCTTGGGCTATTCACTTGCAGAGGCCGGTCCAAACACACAAAGCAGTTCAACAAAAGAAAATTGGGGGAATTACGTTAAACACATTTTATGAAATATAAAGAGCTTTGTGCAGATGCTGTGATGATGTGGTTGACACATGACTGAAACTGTTGGTGCCAACTGCTTGCCTGCAGTTCGTTTGTTCTGCCTTATTTATTAAGCACCTACTATGTGCCAAGCACTGTGCCTTGCACTGGGAACTAAACTATGAACGAGCAAAGTCCCACATCTTTTGGAGCCGTATCTTGTAGTGATGGCCTCCAAAAAATAAGCATATTAATATGTGGTATAAAAGGTCAGGTAGTGGTCAGTACCATGAAGAAACGTTAAGCAGACCGAGGGCGTGCTCAGTGGCAAGACTGCTCCTTTTGATGTTGGCCAGGGACTCGGCCTGGCGTTTCAGAGTCGTTGCAATTCTTTCCTTTCCAGTATTCCTTTTCAAGACAGCTTTGCTCTCTGGCTCTTTCCACAGCTTTCCTTCCTCCACTTCCCTTTCTGCAGTCCCTCACAGCCGGACTCCTCAATCAGCCCGTCCCTGTTGGCCCTTCCAGGTCATCTCCCAGCGAGTGCGGCTGCGGTGGCCACACCCTGCCTGTGGGCCTGGAATGCACTTCAGTTGGGAGGGGAGCCCGGCCTGAGGCCCCGCCCTTGCCCACACACCAAACTCATGCTTCACCTGCTGGCTGGGACTCCTCACCCTTTGGGTCACTGTGCAGTGCTCTAGAGGGGACTTGAGAGTTCAAAGGAGGCTGAGCTGGATGTCCTTTTGGGAAAGAGGTTGTAAACTGTCATTCTAGAGGCAGGAGGCAGCCGGCAGATTAATCTTGTTTGGCCCTCCCAGGGTGGCTTTCTCTTTCTTTTTTAAAAGTTGAATGAAGTGCTATATTTAAAAGCCAGGAAATGTGGACTTTCTAGCTTTTTTCTTTCTTTTTTTTTGAGTCAGAGTCTCACTCTGTCGCCCAGGCTGGAGTGTAGTGGCACGCTCACGGCCACTGCAGACTTAACCTGCTGGGCTCAGGCTGTCCTTCTGCCTCAGCCTTCCAAGTAGCTGGAACCACAGGAACGCACCACCACGTCCGGCTAATTTTTCTGATTTATTGTAGAGATGAGGTCTCGCCAAGTTGCCCAGGCTGGTCTCAAACCCCTGGGCTCAGACAGTCCTCTCGCCTCCACCTCCCAAAGTGCTGGAGTTACAGGCATGAGCCACCGTGCCTGGCATCCTGGCTGCTTTTTTTAGAAAAACAACAACAGAATATCTAGCCATTCTAAGCCATACCCTTTGATGCAACGAGAGGCTGAAACTAAGGAGCAGATGCCTGCTGTACTTGTGCTGTCTTTAGTTCATCGCAGTCCTCACTACTCCCTGTTGCCCTGCACCCAGCCCACTTCACACTGTTTTACCAGCCTGTTGTTGAGTTGTGTCTTGTGTTTAGGTCCCACAGACAGGGACTGCATCTTACATTTCTTTTTTTTTTTTTTTTTATATATTTTATTTATTATGTTATTGTGGGGTACAGTTAAGGGTTAGGCATACAAAAATGTTTCGTTCAGGTACCCTTGTTGATAAGAGGTGTCTCCCCATCCCCAGACAGATACCCACCATCTTACATTTCTTTTTACTTTACCAGTCTATGTTCAGTGCCTCTCACAGGTTGTGTTTTTAATATATGCCCATTGGTTGGAATGTTAGTTGCTGTGTCCATTTGGCAAGCCATTTAACCTTCCTATCCCTTGATTGCTAGACCTTCTGATTCTTCCTCCAACTGTTATTAGTTTTTCTATTTCTGAGTTTAAGTGACTTCAGGCAGAAAAAAAGAGAATGCAACAAAAATCAAACCCACCGTTCCCAAACTCCATTGATCATTAAAACAGCTTGGGAAACTTCTTAAAAATGTAGGTTTCCAGACCCTATCCCAGGCCTCCAGAAGTAGAATGTCTGAGGGCAGAGGCCGGGGACTCTGTACAGCTTAGCAGGCACAGAGATTACTTGGCTGCATTTGGAGCCGCAACCCTACACAATCCAGGCTCTTCCTCAGGGTTCCACCTCGCGGATTCAGGGTGTACATACCATCATGGACTGCCCTTTCCAGTGGGGGGCAGTTTCCTGCATGGATCCATCCAGTGGCTGGATCCACGTCCTTGGCATTTTCAGAGCTGGCGAGGAGACTTCACTGATAGTGGATTTCACATTTGCAGTTGACCTCCTTCCCCAGGGCCCTAGAGAACACTAAGAGGGTTTTCGTCTTTGGATGAAACATGAATTGGAATCTGTGGACCCTAGCGGGGCCTTGGAAGGTGTGTTCCCTCTCAGCCCAGGTGGTCTTCCCAGACTCTGTTCATAACAGAGACCAAGACGTGCATCCATGTTTAGTCTGAGCATGAAAAGTTGCCCCAAACCAGCTGATGTGCTGAGTAAACGTTGGCCTAAGCACACTTGTGTTTTTAGTGATTTGAAACGTAACGGCAGCCCACTGACATTTTTTAGCAAGCCTTGCATAATTGGTTTTAATTTGTGGCTCTTTGGAATAGCATTGGCCTTCTTCCTCCTGACTCAGATGCTTTTTTTGTCTTGTACTTGTTTGGCAGAAAGATCCAATCTGTTCTTTCTTGGAACCAAATCTCCCAACTCATCTTTGAAATCCTTAATTTCCACTTTAGTTCCGTTACTTTGTTAGCACATTTTCAAAAGCTGTTGGCTTTTTTTTTGTTAACGATTAAATTTGAGGGAGAATGAGTGATAGTCGATGGCAACTATGAGTGAGTTTAACATTGGCCCCTGTGGTATTGAATCTTATTTGAGACCATATCCCAGACACTCACAGGGTTTCTGAAGTTTTTATTTAAATCAGAGGTTGGTCACACCCGCTTGTCCCAGCACAAGGTCTCCTGGATAGGTGATGGTGAGGATGTGGCTGAATCTGTATGTCCTTAGCAGAAATCAGACACCTCTGAAAAGTTCAGGAATTCCTGTGACTTCTAAGGTTTTCTGTCTTCGGGTGGGGATCATAATAGTACCTACCGCTTCACATAGATATGATAATTACATGAACTAATGCAGGCAAAGGTTTCACTGATGCCTGACACTTAATTATAAACACAAATGGAAGAGAGGGTTGTGATCCACTTTCAAACGTGTAGATTGTGCCAGTTGGTTTTTTTAATTGAATCAAAAACCTTGGGCCTCCATTTCCTTGAGTGTACTTTGCCCTTGAACATGGTAGGTGGCCCAAGTGTTTGGCGGTGCCTGGGCATTGTGGGAGCATGGCACCATCCTGGCTTCCTCTCCAAGTGGCTGTGTCTGGGGCCTGGACGAGCTTTGGGCTCGGACTCAAGCTTTTGCGTTCACTGTCTGACTCTGTCACCCATTCCCAGTATGACCCTGGCACAAACATGGTAAAACAAGGAAATGAAAACTCCTAGCGTTTCCTCATGAAGATTCAGGGAGGCGCTGTGTAGAACATGACCTTGACTACAGCGCAATATGTCTGTCAGTGACCTTCATTAGGGACTGCATCCATGCTAGTGAATCGCCTATTTCTACAGCATTGGCCTTTCCAATGTGTTGAACCTGTGACGTGGGTTTCAGGAAAGCAAGTAGATCTTCCTGTTTCTGGTTGATTGTGCAGTTTTAGTTATCATCACAAACTATGGATGACAAGGCTCTTCACTCCTCTGTTTTCCCCCAAACTGCCTGTGTAAACCCTTACCTTATTTCCTATGGTGTTAAGGTCATTACTGGATTCCCAACAACCATCAATTTCCTAGCAGTCCTGAGAAACAGACTCTCCCATCAACACCTGTCATCTCATTTTGATGTCCCTAAGTTCACTTACAATGATAGTCAGAGTTGGGAAACTGAGTCCTTTCAGGGCGAGGCTCATCTGGCTGAACAGTGCAGAGCCATTCAAATCTCTCTTCCCTCTGTGGCGCCCAAAAGGCACAAGGCAAGTTGGCCTGAGGTTGGAGCACAGAGACCTAGAAGGACATGTGCATGGCTTCAGGCAGGCTGTGAAGGTGCCGAGAGTGAGGTCCTGGCCTCCTCTGGGTTCTGCCCCGACTCAAGGTTGTGCTCAAGCTGCCCTATGCTGGGGCTCTTTGACTGTGCTCTGCTCCATGACTGCAGGGTCCCCTTTCACTGAGTGTGGTGCGTGTGCACACTCTGGGTGACCAACTCCTTTACAAATTGCCTCTACTTGCTTCCTTCAGCCCCCCAACCCCCACCAATAAGAATCCTTGGCTTTTTCAGCAGCGATGGAGCAAAGCAGAGAATGGCTGCATTGGAATCGTTGTGCTTCAGAGAGGTCATTAGATGTTTGAGCTTCAATTTTCTCCTTTGTAAAAATGGGATAGACATAGGCTAGGTGCAGTGACTCATGCCTGTAATCCCAGCACTTTGGGAGGATTGCTTGAGCTCAGAAGTTTGAGACCAGCCTGGACAACATAGCAAGACCTCATCTCTACAAAAAAAGGAAAAAAATTAGTCTGGCGTGGTGGCATGCACCTGTTGGCCCAGCTACTCAGAAGGCTGAGGCAGAAGTTCCGCCTGAGATCAGGAGGTCAAGGCTGCAGTGAGCCATGATGGTGCCCTTGCCCTCCAGCCTGGATGACAGAATGAGATCCCAACTCAAAAAAGAAAAAAATAGGATATACATAAATTAACTTAAAATGGACCAAAGACCTAAATGTAAGAGCTAAAACTATGAAACTCTTAGAAGAAAACATGACCTTGGATTAGGCAGTGGTTTCTTAGGTGTGACACCAAAAACAAAAAATTGACAACAAAATTTTAAAAATAGATGCATTGAATGTCATCAAAATGTAAAGCCTGCCATGAAATTGTCGTGGTGGATGAAAACAAAAAAATTTAAGGTCTATGTGCTTTCATGGACACAAATAAAAAGTCCACAGAATGAGAGAATTTTTACAAATCATAGATCTGATAAGTGACTTGTATTTAGAATATATAAAGAATTATTGGGCTCAGTAGCTTAGCCTGTAATCCCAGTACTTTGGGAGGCCGAGGTGAGTGGATTGCCTGAGCCCGTGGGTTCGAGACCCGCCCAGGCAACTTGGCGAGACCTCATCTCTACAATAAATCAAAAAAAAAAAAAAAGAATTATTGTAACTCAATAATAAAAAGTCAGATAACCCAGGTGAAAAATGGGCAAGGGATCTTCATACACATTTCTCCAAAGAAAGTATACAAAAAATTGTTCAAATCATGACCCATCAAGGAAATGCAAATCAAAACCACTTTATACTAGGATGATTATAATTTTAAAAAAGAGGGAGATAATAATAAGTATTGGTGAGGATGTGGAGGAGCTGTAATTATAAATTGCTGCTGGGAGTGTAAAATGGGGCAGACACTTTGGAAAATAGTCTAGCAGTTCCTCCACGGGCTAACCATGGAGTATAAGACCCAGCAATTCCACTCCTACATGTGTAAGGCGGGGACCCAAAACACCCTGGAATTTATTTATAAAAATTTGTGTATTTATTCTCACATGTTCAAACTTCAGTCACTTTCAAAGTACTCTCTGTTGGATGCAATACACCTATCAAGATGCTTTTTTCACTGCTCAGAACAGTTTTTGAATTTATCCCTTTTGATGCCTTTTAGTGCTTCTGCCACTTTTTGTTTCACCTTTTCCACATTGGCAAAACCTTTCCCTTTGAGGACTTTTTTACCTAGGGAAACAAAAAAAAGTCACTCAGAATGAGATCGGGTGAATAGGAAGGTTGGGACACAGGGGTCATGCTATTTTGGATAAAAAACTACTGAACACTTAGCATGGTGCGCTCATAAATCACCCATCAACAAATGGGCAAATGCAATGAAATAATCTAAAAAAAAAAAAAAAAAAAAAAATTCATTGAAGCAGAATGCAGCCTCTTACAATGCTAGCTAGTACACTGATGCTGATGGGTTCCTAGATCACTTACCTAGTGGGGGAAGCCTATACTACAAAAGGCTCGCCCTCCAAAAAAAAATTTCATTTTTTTGGGGGTCCCCCTCATATACTCAATAGAGAGGAAAATATACCCACCCAAAAGCTTGTACATGAATATTTCTTGGATTTTTGTTTGTTTGTTTGCTTGCTTGCTTGCTTGCTTGTTGAGACGAGGTCTTGCTCTGTCACCCAGGCTAGAGTTCATGGGCATGACCATCGCTCACTAGCAGCCTCAAACTCCTTGGTTTAAGTGATTCTCCTGCCTCAGTTTCCTGACTACAGATGTGTGCCACCAGCCAGGCTAATTTTTAAAAAAATTTTCTTTAAGAGATGGGATCTTGTTATGTTGCCCAAGCTGGTCTTAAGATTCTAGCTTCAAGCAATCCTCCCCCCTCCTGCCTCCCATAGTGCTGGGATTACAGGTGTGAGCTATCATGCCTGGCCCCTACATGACGTTTAAAGCAGCATTATTCCTAAGCCCCGAAGTGGAAACAGCTCAAATGTCCATCAATACTTGATGAGGGATAAATAAAATGCAGTACATTCATACAATGGAATATTATTCAGTCAGAAAAAGGAATGAAGTACTGATGCATGCCACAATATGGATAAACCTTCAAAGCATTGTTTATCCTGGGAAAAAGAAGTCAGTATGACATGATTCCACTTATATGAAATGTCCAGATTGGGCAGATCCAGAGAGACAAAGTAGAGGCAGCACCCTGGTTGCCTAGAGTTGGGGAGATGGAAGGAGTGGGGAGTGATGACTAGGGGGCAGGGTGTTTCTTTTGGGGGGCGATGAAAATGTTCTAAAACTGTGGTGATACTTGCGCAGCTCTGGGAATATACTAGATGTTGGCGGATTGTATTCTTTAGTTGGCAAGTTGTATGGTATGTGTGAGTTTTATCTCAATAAAGCTGTTCTAAAAATGGGGAAGAATGGCACCTGCCTCCCAGTGGCATGAAGAGGCTTGAAGTGGACTATGTCTGCAGGTCCCCCAGTGTGCCGAGTGCTCTGGAACTAGTAGCTATGGCTGCCGAAGCCCCTTTCAGGCCAACGGCAGTACAGGAGCCAGGAGCCAGTTAGAGGTGCTTTTCTCTTCTTTTCTCATCTTTCTCTCTTTTTTATTGCTAATGACTATCCAGAAGCATAGATAGCAATCTGGCAGGACCTGATACAGATCTGGAAGGGAGTGTGGCATAGAACAGTGGTGTCTAATACTGGCGATTGATGAGAATTCCCTGGAAAGCCTTTCAAAAAACACTGACTCTGATTCAGTTCATGTAGGTGGGGCTGGCAGGTGGTTCTCACCCATAGCCACCACTTGAAAGCCCCGGCACAGTAGAACCCAACGCAGGTCTTTGGAGGAGTGAGGACATCTGTTCGGGACAGAAATCTTCATAAGCAAAGCACTTTAAGGTTTGCAGACTTTTCTTGTAGACATCATCTCCTTTGATCTGTTCCAAAAAACCCTGTGAGGTAGGTGTTAGCATTCGTTATTAGGGAGCTAAGTAAGTCACTTGTCAGGGTCTCACGTTTGTTTTGTTTTGGTGTGGTTTTGTTTTTTTGTTTGAATCAGGGCCTTGCTCTGTTGCCCAGGCTGGGGTGCAGTGGCACAATCATAGCTCACTGCAGCCTTAAACTTCTGGGCTCAAGTGATCCTCTGGCCTCTCAGCCTCCCAGGTAGCTGGGACTATAGGCACGTGCCACCAAGCCTGGTTGAGGGTCTCATTTTTAAAAGCATAATTCTATCCTACTTTAAAAAGCAAGATTTACACACATGCTTATACTTGTTATCAAATCTAACACCTTGGCAAGAACTGCCAAGGTGACATCTGGTACCAGGTTAATCTATTTACATAGACTTCAGAACAAAGCTCCTCCTGCTAATTATCTTTAACTGAAGAGTTCTGAGACTGCAGGACAAGCTGATGACTCTCCTCTTTATTTTCTTTTCCCTCCCTCCCTTTCTTTCTTTCTATCTGTCTAATCTATCAACTGTATCTATCTGTGGTATCTATCTGAACATCTCTATCTTTTGTGTGTGTGTGTGCATGTCAATCTTACTATGTCTTCCAGGCTAGAGTGCAGTGGCATACTCACAGCCACTGCAGCCTCAACCTGCTGGGCTCAGGCTGTCCTTCTGCCGTAGCCTTCTGAGTAGCTGGAACCACAGACACATGCCACCATGCCCGGCTCTTTTTTTTTTTTTTTTGGTTTATTGTAGAGATGAGGTCTTGCCAAGTTGCCCAGGCTGGTCTCAAACCCCTGGGCTCAGGCAATCCTCTTGCCTCCGCCTCCCAAAGTGCTGGAGCTACAGGCATGAGCCACTGCACCCGGCATCTTCTATCTGTCACCTACCTACTATTGATAACTACTGATCTGCATATTCAAGGGAAACAAAAGACAGGAGTAATTCGGATGCTGAGGCCATCAGAAACCCCATACCCTTTGAATTAAAGGTTTTACGTCAGCCAAAACATATCTTCTTGTTCTCACTGAGTTATTGTAATAAGTATATGATGCAATTGGAAGCCCTTAAGTAATGCAAACTCTCCGTCATCAGTTTAGTGTGTTGTGGTATCATTTGAACCACAACACACAGCAGGCTTTTGCTGCTGAAACCAATCTGAAATCCACTAGTTTGTATCGGCACCACTCAAATGGGGTCCACAGACCAGCAGCACTGGTATTTGGTAGCTTGTTAAAAGTACAGATTCTTGGCATGAACAACCATGTTGCTTGGCCCCTACTTGAACATTTAAAGCAACATTAAGCCGGGCTCGGTGGCTCAGCCTGTAATCCCGCGCCTTGGGAGGCTGAGGTGACTGGATTGCCTGAGCCCGCGGGTTCGAGACCCACCTGGGCAAGCAAGACCTCATCTCTACAATAAATCAAAAAATTAGCTGGGCGTGGTAGCACACGCCTGTAGTTCCAGCTACTTGGAAGACTGAGGCGGAAGGATCGCCAGAGCCCAGCAGGTCGAGGCTGCGGTGGCCGGGAGTGGCCACTGCACTCCAGTCTGGGCGACAGAGTGAGACTCCAACTCAAAAAAATAATAATAATAATAAAGCAACATTATTCCTAGTAGCCGCACAGTGGAAGCAACCTAAATGTCCATCAATACTTGATGAATGGACAAATAAAGTGCAGTACATCCATACAGTAGAATATTATTCAGTCATAAAGAGGAGCGAAGTACTGATGCATGCCACAAATATGGATAAACCTTCAAAACATTGTTTATCCTGGGTAAAAGAAGCCAATATTGCATAATTCCATCTATATGAAATGTCCAGAAGAGGCATGTGCTTCCTGAACCATGGAAGCACACTCTCTCGAGGGTGGGCCCAGATATCCATGCTGCAGTGAGCCCACCAGGGGATTCTGAAGCTCTTTGTGTGTAGATGACCCGATTGCCCCTTCCAGCTCTGACTGGCAGTGATTCTGAGAATGGTGAAAGGATCGAAAATCGCATTTTTCTCCAAACCTATCTCCAGCTTCCTGGAGGATCCAGCTATAGTGCGCATGGTCCCTGAATCTCTGCAAGGCAGGGATTGCTCTCTGAGTCAGCAGACACTCTTGCTGTTTCCATGTCTTAAGATGCTCAGCATCTCCGTGCCATGCCCTAAAGCTTTCCCATTTCATTTGGCTGTTGTCAATAGGCTGACTCCTTTTTTGTTTCAGAAGGGGGTCTCACAGCTGTTCTGGTGCTGAAGGAGCCCTCATTTGCTGTTCTTGGCAGTTCTGGTTTAAGGAGGGTGACACAGTAGGGGGCGGAGGGGGGGACTGGGGAGATTCCCTCCACAGCCCTGGCTGCAGAGATCGCCCTGCCCATCTCATCTACCTCAGTGTGGCCAAGCCCTTCGTTACATCCTCTCTGAACTTAAGTTGCACCCGTTTCCTTAGATATATCACTCGTGCTGAAAGCATCCTTCCACCCTCCAGGCCAGGTGTCCCTGGCTGTGGTCTTGTCTGGCCCTGTCACCGCGATGGGATTTATGATAACTGGCACTCAGACCCCAGATGGAGATGAGGTTGCTATTCTGCTGGGTGATTTGTCTGTTATCTGTGCCTTATGCCTGAAAGAAATTGGCTGAAATCTGTGTTTTAGCCACACACCCTGCATACAGATTAAACAGAACTGCCTTGGTGGAGAATAATTAAGACAAGGACCTTGTTTTTCACCTTCATGATGAAAGACAAATGACTTCCAAAGGCTTTAATAAGATGGCACTTGAAATGTTCTTCTGCTTTGGCCAGCTCGGGACTTTCAGAACAGCCTTGTTCATAAATATTCCGTGCAGCGACTGCATTTTCATTTAATTGTAGATAGAGTCATTTCGCAGGAGCTCTTGTCTCCATTTTTGACCCAGTGTAATCAAGGCACATTACACCATTTGTTGCGGCTGTTAAAGAATCCGTTTCAGCTGTATTATTAACTCTTTGAGAAGAAGACGGATTTTTCCTACCAGATGCGTTCTGCTTCTTACAGTCCTGTGGGGGTGGGAGAGTCATGGGGGCCACTCTTTCTCTCCTTGTCTCATCTTTTGAAGTGATTGTCAGTTGGACAAGAAAACAGACTGATTGCCTAGTGGGAAACCAAACCCCATGAAACCATAAATATGAAACGAGCCTGAAATAGCCCTATTTCAGCAAAAGCCATCATTCCCCAAATAGCTCTTCTTCAGCAAAAGGATTTCCTAGCAATCATCGTCTCTTTTTCTCCTCGATGTTAGGTTTTCCGCCTGTGCCAAGGTTATTTTTCCCATGTCTCCTGGACTCTTTCTCACTTTTGTAGGAGCAGTGCTTGAGATATCCATGGTAGGACCGGCTGCAAATGGGTGTCGCCCTGCCCAGAGGCTTTTTCAGGCTCTGTTCCCAACAAAATGCCGTCTTTTCTCGGCAGTGGAAACAGCCAATGTGCACTGCTTTTTGAGAGAATGACCCTTCCTTATTCTGTTCCTATAAACCAGCCCCATGCCTGTTGGAGACCTGTTGCTTTATGGGTGCTCTTAGCCCAGAGGGTTTTTACTATAGACAAGAGGAGTTGGAAGGGCCATGGCCAGAGAAATTCTCCATCTTGCTGAGGTGGGAGGAGACAGAGAAATGAGTTTG
>CAUYQG010088484.1:0-32910 GCA_963574415.1 Tarsius wallacei | reverse complement strand
CAAAAAAAAAAAACAAACAAAAAAAAAAAAAAAAAAAAAAAACAAAACACCAAGGTTTTGGTTAATATAGCTTGGTATATAAGATATTATCTTTCTTACATCTTACCAAATGAATTACATGAACACAGATCCTATCAAATTGGGAGTCATCTTTTTTTTTTCACAGAATAAGAATAATAAAAATAAAAGGAGCAGAAGCACCTTGCAGTTGTAAGATATTTTAGTCATGTCAGAGTAATGCTAACACTTGCTGGCTGCTTATTGTATACTGGAGACTGTACTAGATACGTTTAGATGACTTAAACTCATTTGATCCTTCAACAAGTTCATGAGTGAGGTACTATTAAGAACTGCAATTTATGGATGCAGAATCTGAGACAGAAGGGTCAAGTCAACAGGGTCATGAAGCTAGAGAGTGGTAGTGCCAGACTGAACCCAAGCAGTTTAGCTCCTGTGCCTACACTGCATTATACTGCCTCTAAGCTGACGTGATGTATTAGTTTTCAGTGGCGGCTCTAACAAATCATCACAAACTTGATGGTTTAAAACAACACAAATTTATTATCTTACAGTTCTGTAGGTCAGAAGTTCTAAAATCAGGCTGTCAGCAGCACTGCGTTCCTTTCTAGAGGCTGTAGGGAAAAACATGCTTCTTTGCCTTTTCCAGCTTCTAGAGGCCACCCGCAGTCCTTGGTTCATGGCCTCTTTCCTCCAAAGCCAGTATCTCTCTGACTCTTCTTCTGTTGTTACATCACTTTGACCACAAATAGGAAAAGCTCTCTGCTTTATTTACTTATTTATTTGAATGGTGGTTAAAAAAAAACCACACAAATAAAATAAAATGTACCATTTTAACCCTTTTTAAGTTAAACATGTCTAAAACTTTTTCATCTTGCAAATCTGAAATCCTACACCCATTAAAAAACTCTTCTTTTCCCTCTCCTCCATCCCCTGGTAACCAGTATTCTGCAATCCATTTCTATGAACTTCAAATACTTCATATAAGTGGTATTTGCCTTTTTTGTGACAAATTTAATTAAGCATAGTGTTCTCAATCAAGATTAAATCATGTAATAGCATGTGACTAGATTTGTCTTCTTAAGACTGAATAACATATTTCACTGTATATATATATATATTTTATATATATATATAATACTTTTTTTAATCCATTCATCACAGATAGACATTTGGATTACTTCCACCTCTTGGCTGTATTGAATAACAATGCCATGAACATGAGTATGCACGATTTTTTTTTGTTGGATTGTAGGTGCCATTTATACATTCTGGATATTAGCTCCTCATAAGATGTATGATTTGCAAACATATTTCTCCCATTCTTTGGGCTGCCTTTTATTCTGTTGATTGTGTTCTCTGATACACAAAAGTCTTAAAAGTGAATGACTTCATAGATTAAGTTTTAAAGTGTTCCCTCCTCTTCAATATTTTTGGAAGAGTTTGAAGAGAATTAATGTTAGTTGTTCTTTAACTGTTCGGTAGAATTCTCCAGTGACATCACCTGGACCTAGGGTTTTCTTTGATGAGAGGTTTTGGATTGTTGCTTCTATCTGTTATTGGTCTGTTCAGATTTTCCATTTCTTCATGATTCAATTTTCATCAGTTGTATATTTCTAGAAATCCATTTATTCTAGGTCACTCAATTTGTTGCTATACAATTGTTCAGAGCATTCTCTTATATTATCTTATAGTATTTCTTTGGCGTTGGTTGTAAGTCTCCTCTTTCACTTTTGATTTTAGTTATTCTCTCTCTTAGTTAATTGAGCTAAGGATTTGTCTATTTTAACTTTTTCTATTGTTTCTCTAGTCACTAATCTCTGCTCTAATCTTTATTTTTATCATTTTCTTCCTTCTACTCACTAGGTTTAGTTTGTTCTTTTTCTTTCTTTCCCTTTCCTTTTTTCCCCCCCTTTCCTTCCCTTCTCCCTTTCTTCCTTCCTTCTTTCATTTTCTGTTCTCTCTCTTCTTCTCTTCCTCCTTCTCTTTCTCTCTTTCGAGACAGTCTTGCTCTGTGACCCAAGCTGGAGTAATGGCATGATTACAGCTCACTGTAGCCTCAAACTCCTAGGCTAAAGTAATTCTCCCACCTCAGCCTCCCAAGTAGCTGGGACTACAGGTGCACACCACAAAGCCCAGTTAATTTCTTATTCTTTGTAGGGATGGTCTCTCACCACGTTGCCCAGGGTAGTTGAAAACTCTTGGTGTCAACCTCAGTCTCCCAAAGCAGTGGGATTACAGGTCTGAGTTACCACACCTGGCCTGTTTTCTAGGGTTTTTTTTTTTTTTTCCTCACAGAACTGAAGCTTAAAGACCCTTTTATAGTTTCTGAAGGTGTAAAGTTAGGTTTTTTATTTGAGATCTTTTTAAATTTAAACATTTACAGCTATAAACTCCTTATTTGTGCTTTTGATGCATCTGTTTTGTTATTTTGTATTTCCATTTTCACTTGAATCAAGTTATTTTCTGATTTCCCTTGTTCTTTTTTCTTTGATCCATTGGTTGTATGCTGTTTAATTTCCACATACTTGTAGATTTTTCAGTTTTCATTATGCTACAACTTTATTTTATTTCATTGCAATTAGAAAATATACTTCATATGATTCAAATTTTCTTGAATTGTTTAAACTTGTTTTGTGGCTTAACATGTGGCTTACCTTGGAGAATGTTCCTTGTGCACTAGAAAATAATGTATATTCCACTGTTGTTAGGGTGGAGTGTTCTGTGTCTGTTAGGACCACTTGGTTTGTAGTGTTCCTCAGCTTGTGTTTTGTTATTGGTCTTCTGTCTAGTTGTTCAAGACATTATTGAAAGTAGGGTATTGAAGTCTCCTACTCTTATTGTGTTGCCGTCTATTTCTACCTCTAATTTTGCCAGTTTGCTTTATATATTTAAGAGCTTTGATGTATAAATATTCATAATTGTTATACTGTCTTAAGAGCACTGACCTTTCTATCAGTATAACATGTCCTTCTATTGCCATCCCTTTTACTGTGCACTCATTTATTATAATAACCTAGATGTAGTAGCTTCTCAACTGGTCCCTAGCATTCTCACAGAGATATTCTGGTTTGTATACTGTTGTTAACTTGATGTCTCATAGTGGAAGATGAGTCTACAGCTTCCTAGTCCACCATCTTGCTATCTGGTTCTCTGCTTTTAAGGATTCATGTGGTTAGTTGGGCCCATTTGGAGAATCCAGGTAAATCTCCCTTTTAAGGTTCTTAACCTTAATCATATCTGCAAGTCCTCTGTGCCATGTAAGATAAATATCTATCTTTTCTGAAGATTGGGATATGGACATCTTGGAGGGGGGGCATTATTATGTCTACCACACCTGGTTTCTCCAAAGAAGTTTCATATTTTTTACTCACCCAATATCTACAATATGATGGAAAAGAAAGTACAGGTAGTTTCCATACATGGAGAGATTATTTTATGACCCAAGGTCGTACAGCTAGTATTAGGGCTCTTTACAAATGAATCTCAACCTATCTCTCTAGCTTCATTTCATACAACTGTCTTCCACATAACCTTTCAAGTCACAGTGAACATTTTTGTCTCCCCTCAAACATGTCATGCCCCTTCACAGTTCGGTCTTTGGATGTACTGGTCCTACTCTGTGGAAGGGAGTCCCCACCATCTTGACTTGGAAAGCTGTTACTCATCTTTTAATGACTCACTTAAGATACTCTACCAGGTCTTCCCAGATCACCCAAGCAGTTAGGTACAGAGTTCTCAATACACTTTGTTTTATCTTTGCTATATACTAGCCACACACTATAACATGTGAACACTGTCAACAAACAGGGTATTAGAATGTGACTGGTTCTAATTGTCTACTTTTGACTGAGATACTCATATGATAGACATCAGGAGACTAAACTGAGGGTGAGACATAAACCTCTTTATGGATAACTTATAATAAGAATAATTTAGATAACCTGCTGCACAACTTGCAGACTCTTCAGCCAGGAAGGAGTCATAAAATGGGGCTAGAGAGAAGGTTTTGGTGAGTAGCAATGTTTCTTTAGAGAGTAGCAGCCAGGCTGAACGTTCCCAAGGTGGGGAGGGGTGAGAGACTGCCATCATACAACACCAGGTCTAGTGAGGAGGCATTTAAGTGTATCTTTGGAGAATGGTTCCTTTAGTTGCAGAAAGAAAAGAACGTTACCTGACTCATGATTGAGGAAGTTAAAGCATACTATTACCTTGGGAGCTAACTCCCTGGCCAGGGATTCCAGAGTAAAAGAAAATGCGACTCCTCTTTGATGATGAACCAGACAGGTGCTACTTCACTGAGATTGACTAGCATTCCTATGGGTTGTCAAAGCAAAAAATTTTTCCCATGGAACACAAAGATGACCTGGTGAAACCCTATCACAAGGGTGTCTTGAATCCTGCCCAATAGCACTGCCTGAGGTGAGACTACCTAGCAGAAAGAGGTTAGTTGTCCAGAAGCTGAGGAAGTAAAAAGTGGTAGATTGTAAGAATGACCCCCAATGCATCACACTTCTCTGTCACCTTTCCTCTTCGTAATGTAATTTTGCTATTCCTTCCACCAAGAGATGGAGTTTACTGGCCTTGTGACTTTTATGACTAATAACTGCAGTAGAAATGAGATCTTGAGACGTCTGAAGCATCTGAGTAGTTGCCAGTTTGGGACCACTAGGAAAAGAGCTAGTTTGATTTTTTTTTTTTAGAATATGTCCTAGGTATGGAATTAATGGGTCAAAGTGTAAATGTTCAACTTTGGCAGACACTGCTAAACACTTTTACAAAGTAGTTCAACCAATTTACATTCCCTATAGCAGTACAAGAGTTCTAGCTGAACTACATATCCTCTAACAATTTATTTCACATATATTATCTCATTTAATATCAACAAACTTTTTCTGTCATTTTTCACTTTACCATTCTGGCAGATGTGGCATCCAATATGGTTTTAATTTGCATTTCTCTGATGACTAAAAAAGTTAAGCACCTTTTCAGATGTTTATTGGCCATTTGGGTAGCCACTTTTATGAAGGGGCTGTTCTAGTCCTTTACTAATTTTTCTATTGAGCTAGCAGGTCTTTTCTTATTAATTTCTAGGTGTTTTATATTCTGAATATGAATTCTTTGTTGGATACACATGTTGCAAACATCTTCAAACACTCTGTGTTGCTTTTTCTCACTTTTTAATACAGTTTCAATGAACAGAAAGTATTTTTTAATGTAGCCCAATTTCTTTTTTACTAGCACTTTTGTGTTCTATTTAAGAAATTGTTATTCCTCTTTAAGGTCACAAAGTTTCTGTTTTTCTCAAAACTTTTATTTTGTAATCTTTCACATTAGGTCTATAATCCATCTGGAATTGATTTTTTATGTTGTAGGAGGAAGAGGTCGAGGATATATATATTCCTCCCCCCATATGGCTATCAAATGACCTAGCCACCACTTATTGAAAAGATCATTGTGTCCCCTCTCTACTGTATTATGATAATCAAATGGCCACTTTCCTTCCTCCCTCAGAAAAAATACAATTGTATTATTTAATTACAAAAGCAAGAGTATTCATTGTAGATGTAAAAAATATAGTTAAAATGAAGAGGTTAAAACCCCAGTAATCCATCTCCCAGGTATAATTATTAACACATCTTGACCTTTTTTCTATGGCTATATACCTATGAATATTTTTTAAACCAAATGGGACCATACTGTCAATTCTGGTTTTTGAACTACTTTTCACTTAATATATCATGAGTATCTTTGATATCAACAAATAAGCATCTAAAATATTTTTAACTAAACAGTATTTCTCTTTACATTGTACCACCCCAAGATGTAATTATTTTGACGTTGACTGGTTTTCTCTTGGCCTTTCTCCTACTCAAAAGTGTTAACTAGACTCGTCCATTGTCTTGAACTTGAACTTCTGGGCTCAAGCAATCATCCTGCCTCAGCCACCCAAGATGCTAGGATTACAGGCATGAGCTACCACGCCTGGCTTAGATTCACCAATTATGAATATGGACATTTTAAAACCTGTTGCCAATTGCTTTAGAAAAAACAAAAACTTTAGTTAGAGAGCAATTAGAGGGGCTGCTGATTGGTCATAGCTCAATTCTCCTGTTGCACTGTTAGCACATTATTTGTGGAATTTTTCTTTTCTCTTGGAAAGTCTCACCACTCTGGCTGAACAAGCTATAGTTTTGCTATCATGACACAAATAACAACTTCCCAGAATCTTAGTATTTTATTTTATCTTTAACCTAAATGTCTATCACCTATGCTTTACCATTTAACCTTTTTGAGCTCAGCTTTCTTACTGGTACAAAAATGAATACTGTACCTATCTGATAGAATTATTTGTGAGAATATGTTAATGTCTGAAGAGTATTTTAAACAGTACCAAGCAGAGTAAACTACCATTATTATTATTTCAAAATGCTTTTTCTCTGGAAGACTACATAGACTATGTAGTTTTCCTATGTCCTCCTTCAATATTCATTTCTTATAAATCAACAAGATAACATTTTAAATCTAAATGGCAAAGAATAAAAAACCAATGGTACTCAGTGCTGCTTAAGTTACAGTGACACTAGTACACTGATACACTGATGGTGGCTCTAGAAACTGTTGAAATCTTTCTGAAGAGCAATTAAGCAATGCTTATCAACGGACTTTGGTGCAATAATTCCACAATATAGTCAAAGACTTTTCCACAAACCAGTCATCACTGTGCTATTCATTATTTCCACATATATAAAAAAACTTGAAAGCCCTCAAAAAAGGAATGAAAGTACGGTGATCTCTAAGTTGGACTGTCCAGCCACTAGAAATATATTCAAATACTTTTTAATGGCAAGGGAAAATGCTTACACCATAGGGTTAAATGATGAGAGCAAGATATAAAACTATAAATACAGAATGATATGAAATATGTAAAAAACAAACATCAAATCTCAGATAAAAGATGAAAAAAATACATATAATAAAATACTAACTGTCCATGTCTCTTAGTTTCTGAGCAGCAGGATTATGATTATTTTTTTCCCTTCTATACTTTTATTTTCTAAATTTTATGTAATCAAAGTTTTATTTTAAAAATCTTGACCGGGTATAGTAGCTCATGTCTGCAATCCCAGCACGTTGGGAGTCTGAGGTGGGAAGATTGCTGGAGCCCAGAAGTTTGAGAGCAGCCTGGGTAACATAGCAAGACCCTAACTCTACTCAAAAAAAAAAAGTATTACTTTAAAAATGACAGGGCATAAGGTATATACTTGAAAAAGAAATTGCTTGTCAATAATCGAGGAAACACATTTGGACACAATTTAGTGCATCACTTTAAGAGAAAAAAAATTGAGGAATTAATCTTGTTCAATAACATCTCAGTAGTCTACTATAAAGAATAACTTTAAGCCAGGTGTAGTGGCTCACATCTATAACCCCAGCACTTTGGGAGGCCAAGGCAGGAGCACTGCTTGAGCCCAGAAATTCTAGACCAGCCTGGGCAACATAGATAAACATAGATATTATTGTCATTAAAAAAAATTAGCTAGGTATGTTGGCACGCATCTGTAGTCCCAACTACTTAGAAGGCTGAGGCAGGAGGATCGCCTGAGCCCAGGAGGTTGAGGCTATTGGTGAGCTGTGATCATGCCCCTGCACTCCATCCTGGGTGACAGTGACACTCCCTAACTCAAAAAAAAAAAAAAAAGACCGACTTTAGGATCGAATTTTATTAGAACTATAATTTAGTTTCTACATGCAACACTGCACAGATAATTACAACAGAAATGTGTGAATCTGCATCCATAGCATACAGTTTATAATGAATTTATTCTTTAATAATCCTAAATATTATTTTAAAAATTGTAGCTTGATGAGATCAAGATTAAAAAACAGAATCACTATTGTTATTCTGGCCCCATGAATAGACATTAAAACCATATTTAGTCCTAAAGAAAACTTTAGAACTCTTTCTAGTGTCTTTGCAAATAGGGAGATTGGTAGCTTAAAGAAACAGGTGAAGGATTAATCTTACTGAGGGTATTTATTCAATGAATGTTTACTGTGTGATAACTGCTATAGTTGAAGTAAAGAATGTGTATGAAGAGAGCTAATTCAGCCTGAAAGAGTCTGGAAAAGCTTCTGAGGAAGTGCTATTAAATTGGCTTTTAAAGTATCAATAAGGGAGTAGAAGAGGAAAGAATTCCAGGCATAATGGATGATGTATGCAAAGAAAAAAGAAGCATTAAAAAGTTAGAAAAGATTATACTCACTCATAGAAGAAGGTTTCTGTATTTTTTACTTTCAAGTCTGGGCAATGGGCTGAAAAGGTTCCTTAAGGTTTTTTATTCTAGAATTTGATGAAAATGTGTTGAAAATTTTGAGATGTAATGATGTGTTTGCCATGTATTATTCCAAATGCAAATAGCTAAGCAAGATCAGAAGAATTTGAAAAATCTGTAAAAACTCATCTTAAACAAGAATCACTACATGGGCAAGAAGATAATTCCATTTACTCTTTCAGTTCATTGTTAAAAAGGTAATTTATAAATAATATGGAGGGGGTGGATGGGAAGAAGGAATAATTCCTAGAAATTATTCGGTTTACTTTGAGCATTTCTTTTGATTTGAGCATTTCTTTTGATTCACAGAAGAAATAAATTTGACTGTAGACTTTTAAGTACTTAAAATTAACTTTGTATATGTATTTATAATACCTTTGAGATATATTCATATACTCAAATACTTAAACTTATTTCAACAAAAATGTAAACATCTGTAATCTTTTTTTTTTTTTTTTGAGTTGGAGTCTCACTCTGTCACCTAGGCTGGAGTGCAATGGCATGCTCATGGCCACCACAGCCTTGACCTACCCGGCTCAGGCAATCCTTCCGCCTCAGCCTTCCAAGTAGCTGGAACTACAGGCATGCACCACCATGCCCGGCTAATTTTTTGAAATTTTTATTGTAGAGACGAGGTCTCACCAAATTGCCCAGGCTGGTCTCGAACGCCTGGACTCAGGCAATCCTCTTGCCTCGGCCTCCCAAAGTGCTGGGATTACAGGCTTGAGCCACTGGGTCCAGCCTAAAATCTGTAATCTTATCAGATAATACAGTAACCTCATCAGATAATACAGTAATATTTTGGTATACATCCCTCTAATCTTTTTTTCCTAAAATGTTCTAGGATGTAAGTACCTGACTTGAAGCAGCAAAGAAGACAGTACTCATTATAACAATTTCATTGATTTTTTAAAAAGTGTGTACAAAGTATCCTAATTTTTATCAGTAACTACCTTGGAGAAGATAGGAGGGAGAGAGAGTTGCTGAAGGGGTAAACAATATTTTAGCTTTATTTCTAATGTTGAAATTTTTAAAAAGAATAGATTTAGTGTTACCTAAGAAATTAGACATTAATAAAAAAAATACAAACTTAAAGTGCTGCCACGTTTATAAGACAAAATTTGAAGGGAGCAGTTATGATAAATGGAGATTTAGTCCTGTCAGGGAAGATAATTTCATGAGCCTTGCCCTGCCACTCCTGCATTCCAACAATGATTTCCTAACTCATTAGTTTCAAAACCATTAAAATTATTTCATATGATTAAGAAATTTGCAATCATCACAGGCCTTAGATATTCAGGTAGCCAAACTAGTTTTTTCTTTTTTGTTTCCCTCCAGGAATATGTTGCTGATTATCATCTTTCAGTGCCCCTCAAAAAAAAAAACACTAATTAGAGTCAAACAACTTAATTCAATAAACACATACTGAATGCATGCATTTTAAAAATATTCATTACTACTTGGAGTTATCACAATAGCTACACCATAAGGAGATTTAATATTTAAGCTGCATAATTATGTTTTAATTTTTAAACCACACACAATTCACCTGGGATTTGGTGGGTAATATAGTCCATTCTCACGTGATGGCAGTAGGAACATGAGATACAACATCAGGAAGATCAGATGATTGGGCCCTATTTTGCCCACTGTGCATAACAGGCAGCAGCTGCTCATGTTGCAGGCATTTGTCAAAGTTTAAAACATCTCATTTCACATGGTTTTTCTCTATAGTAGTCTTTTATCTAATTGGGGTGAGGTTGGCATTTCTGAACCCAGCATCCTACATACAGAGCAGCTAGAAATGAGAAACAGTTATATGAGGCATATAACTCAAGTAATGAGAAAAGTTAAGACTGGAATGACCTGCTGTGTCAATTCTTTGCTCTCCTGGTGACTCCATTTGATGGGTCTTCAACATACTCCAGGAATTCTCCTTCAGGAGCTGCCCTGGGCCACATATACATTGCTTTCTTCTACCATGTAACAGTGTATGATAAGAAACAGTACAACTTTAATGCTGCCTAGGTAAGCAACACATATTGTTTTACTATACTGTTATATGGAGATCTTTCCATGAAAGTTTTTAACATAAACTGCCCACTCTGCAAAAAGGAAAAATAGACTTGAGTTAGTTAAATATCCAATTACAAAAGATGTTACAGTAAAAAATATGTAAGATACATTTTTTAAAAAGATAGAGCCACAATTCCTTTTCTGCAATTCTCATATTCAAAAGCTATGAAAACAGAAAGTTTCTTCACAAGTTTGGCCATAAAACCTGACCTGAGACTCTTTATAGTCTTTGGTTCTCACACTTAGTGGGATTATTCATAATTTGCCACAAAAATATGAGTATATTTGTTATTTTTATTTTTTTATTTTTATTTTTTTTGAGTTGGAGTCTCACTCTGTCGCCCAGACTGGAGTGCTGTGGCCGCTCCCGGCCACTGCAGCCTCGACCTGCTGGGCTCTGGTGATCCTTCTGCTTCAGCCTTCCAAGTAGCCGGAATTACAGGCATGCGCTACCATGCCCAGCTGATTTTTTGATTTATTGTAGAGATGAGGTCTCGCCAAGTTGCCCAGGCGGGTCTTGAGCCCTCGGGCTCAGGCAATCCCAAGCGTGGGATTACAGGCTGAGCCACTGAGTATATTTGTTAATGAGGGGCTACCCCAGACTTTTTTCAGTAGTTCTGAGTAAAATATTTTATATATAACCTATTAGTTTTCTAAAATCTGAAAAATGTTGATTCCAAAAACACAACTAGCCCTAAGTTTTCAAATAAACGATTGCAAATAAATATTTCCTAAAAGATGATTCCAATAAATACTTCTATACCATAGAATCCCATGGGACATTCAGGAAAAGAAAAAAGGCATATTGGAGCAACATGCAGGTTGCATGAAAAACTGACACAATACTTGGTAAGTGATGTAACTAGAAGACATTATGTAATTATCAGAAGCTATAAATCTGTAAAGATAGCATATAGTACTGCTGCTAATAGTTGGCACCCTAAAAAGTCCCATTCTTTTGAAGCCTCTTTTAGATACAATACTTTAGGATATTTTTATTCAATGTTTCTCAACTTCAATTTCCTAGAGAGTTTTGTAAAAATACCCATGCATCAGCTCACCTTTGGGCAATCTGATTAACTTGGTCTAGACAGGGGCCTTGGCAACAGTGTTTTTAAAAACTCCCTAAATGATCCCAGCACTTTAGGAGACCAAGGTGAGAGAATTACTTTGGGAGATCAGCCTGTGCAACATAGCAAGACCTTGTCTCTACAAAAAATTAGTTGGGCATGGTGGTACACACCTGTAGTCCTAGCTACTTGGGGGGCTGTGGTAGAGGGATCACCTGAGCCCACAAAGTCTAGGCTGTGGTGAGCTGGCATCCTGTCACTGCACTCCAGCCTGAGTGACAAAGTGAGACCCCAACTCAAAAACAAAACTCAGCTGGGCTCAGTGGCTCAGCCTGTAATCCCGCACTTTGGGAGGCTAAGGTGAGTGGATTGCCTGAGCCCGCGGGTTCGAGATCTGCCTGGGCAACTTGGCAAGACCTTATCTCTACAATAAATTTTAAAAAATTAGCTGGGCATGGTGGCGCACACCTGTAGTTCCAGCTACTTGGAAAACTGAGGCAGAAGGATCGCTGGAGGCCAGCACGTCGAGGCTGCGGTGGCCAGGAGCGTGCCACTGCACTCCAGTCTGGGCGACAGAGTGAGACTCCAACTCAAAACAAAACAAAACAAAAACAAACAACAAAAATAAAAACAAAACCCCCCAAATGATGATTCTAATGTGCAGTCAGAGCTTTAAAAAGTCTCAGTAGTCAGGCTGTACCCCAGGTCAGGTAAATCAGAATCAGGTAAATAAAGCTCAGACACAAATATTCTTTTAAAACCAAGGTGTTTCCAATGGATACCCTAAGTTTAAAACCAGTGGTTGCAAACCACTGATTCGATTGGCTTAAGAATTAAGGGTGTTTTTCCTTCCTAAACTAAGTTCTCCTTTGTTGCTATAATAGAAAAAGAATTCTAAGCTTTATCCAGTCTGGGGGTGGTTTATTCATGGAATCCTTTTCCAATTTCTTTAGAAAGCAAAAGGGGCAGGGGGAAGGAGATGCAGAAATCACATAAGAAACATCTAAAAATACTTTCAGTAAAATAATCTGTACCATGTCAAAACTCTTTTAGCATATAGTAAATCATAGTGAAGAACAAAATTAAAAAGCAAAATTCAACTTTAGTTGAGGCTACAATGGAGAGAGAAGCACAACTTAGAAGGTACATAGTAGGAAATTATAGCATATTCCAGCAACTTATAGGATAGTAAATTTTAAAATATTACAATAATTTTCTAGCGACTGACTATGTAGGATGCCAATACTAAGCCAGATTCCTTACATATTTCAAGGAAAGCTAGAAAATACATTAAATTCAAGATAGCTTCCTTTCACAAAGCAACTGAAACATACAGTAAGATGCATGTTTTTAAAATATAAGATTAATTTCTTTTGCTATTAAAAATAATTGTCCAGGATACCACACTTATTTAGGTTTCTACACACATCAGTTTAAACCATTTAAAACAGACATAACATTTGGGGAACTGGTACAGTGGCATCTCTCTGCCTCAACTGAGTACCATATTAAACATCATCACTTTTAGTCCCCACACTGGTTTAAACAAACAGGACAAAATAAAACAAAACTTGACATCAACTATGTAGGAACTTTCAGTTCAGCAATACGTAGGGACAATAGAGCTTCACTGCTCAAGAATCTCCACTCAGCAGAAGAAAAATATGCGTAAATTCTGTGAGCTCTTTCACTGGGAAGAAGCTAGTGAGTTGATGAGTGGAAAATGTGGAATTTACAATGGAATAAGGAAACAGTTGGCATTTCTACTTTGCAATTACAATTATTATTCTTAGGATGAAAGTTGAAATTGCAAACTTAGCTGGACTTACCAGTTTCAACCTATGGAAATGAAATAAAGTTCATTCCCTGGGCCAAAAACCACAAGCAGCAGTTGGGAGCAAGAGGGCAACAAGGACAGAAGAAAACAGATTCACTGCGTTGTTATCAAGAATGGGTTTCCCTGCTATGTACTTTGCCTCATTCGTTGGGCTGTTGACTACCATGCCAGTGTTTTCATCCAAACCTGGAGTGGAAAAAGAAGCAGTGAGGTGGAAAACCCAAATGACTTGATTTAAAAAAAAAGAACAAATTAGCTTTTTTCCTCCAAAGAAGACAATCTTTGAAAGATTCTGAGTGACTTGCAAAACAACTTTAATGAATAACTTATATGATGAGAGATATAGAACCCTTGATTACAAATGGCCTCTTTGAATAAATGGGTTCCAGCACATTGAGGAAGGAAGAACATGAAAAGCAGGGTGGGGAGGTGCACATAACATTAATAAGGATACCTGATCTCAAACCAGGCAAAATAGGGACCAAAGGGAGGCCCAAACTTTATCTATACGATGACCACTTGTATACTTAATCCTGAATTGTATCCCACATCTTTAAAATAAAATAAATTTTAAAAAACGTAAAAAGAAATAAAAAAGAAAAGTAGAGAGGGCATGAAGCTGGCAAGTTGGGCCTGCCTTCTCAGTCATTTCCCTTTAAGACTGACCTGTGAGGCCCCTGAGAGTAGGGATCACAATTGTGGCCTCAGCATAGAAAACACAGGGCCCAGCATGCTACTGGCACAAAGGAGGCACACAAAGATATACAGAATGAATTTATCTCCCCTACTGTACACAATTTCTTTTCAAACCTGTCAATATGGTCAGAAACTTCCCAGTTAGAGCTTAATTTAGAATAAAACCTAGGCTTTTTTTTTTAAGTACACAATATTCTTTTATAGCAACACACAAAAAAAGAAAAAAATATGTGTACTGTTTGCATGTGTGTGTAGAGTTATTGATCCTTTAGTGAAAATTAAAATCATACTGCATCTTCCTTAGCATCTAAATGAGACTAGTGAAACTGAGAGAATAAATATTCTGACTGATAGGGAGAGGAATGGAAGGGAAAGTAGATTTTCTTGGGGGATGAAAAATGTCGGAAGGTCTGTACTCAGGGAATCCTTCTCCACCCTCCTAGCCTCCTCATGATGTCAGTCAAAAAAGAAAATATGATTGGCAAGGGTGTGGAGCAAATAAATATACGCCTAACATAATATGTCAGTACACTGACAGGTGGGACAGCCTCAGAACCAAAGCACAGAAAATTCTGAAGAAAACTGACTTTTCCATACACATTGAGTGGGGCTAAAAACTCAGTGGCAAGGACAGTAAGCACGTTCACAGTAAGAAAGTAGGCTGTGTGTAGTCAGATTATTACAATTATTCTTCAAATAGGCTTGGAAAATAAATAGGAGTTAAATTAAAATGGTCTGATCCCAAACGTACTGCTTTACTGGGGTTAGGGGAAGGCCCATAACCCAAAACATCTGTTCCTTGCATTGCTGTATCCTTCCCACACAGCTCCTAATCATTGCTCTGTAGGACACATTCTCTTTCAATTAATTTAACACAAAATAATAAGAAAACCAAGATTGTGGAAAAGACACTGCTTTACCATTTCTGGTCCCTCAACATCTTTGCAACTTTCAATTTGTTTTCACTGTCACATCTTTTTTCTGTTCTTTTCTTTTCTTTTTTGAGTTGGAGTCTCACTCTGTGGCCCAGGCTGGAGTGCAGTGGTGCGCTCACGGCCACCCCAGCGTCAACCTGCTGGGCTCCGGCAATCCTTCCGCCTAAGTCTTCCAACTACAGGTGTGCACTACCATGCCTGGCTAATTTTTGATTTATTGGAGAGAAGAGTTCTCGCCAAGTTGCCCGAGCTGGTATTGAACCCGTGGACCCAGGCAATCCACTCGCCTCAGCCTCCTAAAGTGCTGGGATTACAGGCTGAGCCACTGAGCCCGGCCTCTTTTTTTTTTTTTTTAAAAAAAGGTCTCACTCTGTTGCACAGGCTGGAGTGTAATACAATCATAACCCCCTGCAGCTTCCAACCCCTGTGCTTAAGCAATCCTGCCTCAGCCTCCCTAGCAGCTGGGACTTTAGGTGTGCACCATCATTCCCAGGCCTTTTTTTCTTTTCCATATTTCTTTCCCAGTCTTTAACACCCCAGTAAGTTGTAATAATAAGAAAATGTTCTTACCAGTAAACTGCATTGTAGCACCTAAATATGAGTCCACAATTGATCCTAGCAAGCCAGCTAGACCCCCAAATGCAATAATCGGCCACTGGGGAGCAGAAATGTCTAAATCATTCACAAAAACCAACTGTGAGAGGAAGTATGCGATGCCTACAAAGGTACCACCAAGCAGACTGGAGGCAAGGCCCACCACTGTAACTCCTCCATTGGTCCCTAAAGAAGAAACATGCAAGGAATCATCTGGGTAATAATCAGCAAATGCATAAAGTTAAGGATAGCAAAACATTGTGGAACCTATCTAGTTAAGACTAATTTAAAGAAAGCATTATCTTTAATGCAATCTAAAAACTGTAGCCTATTTAAAAAACAGTCTTTTCTCCTTAATAACTCCTGACATTCAAAGCAGTGAAATGCAATAGCTCAATTGAGCCAGACTTCCTGGTTTTAATCTTAGTTCTGCTATACTCAAGCTGTGTGACTAGGTTAATTTATTTAACATATTTGTGCTTTAGTTTCCTTATCTGTAAGATGGAAATAAAAAAAGAACCAATTCATATGATTATTATGAGTACTAAGAGGTAATCCATGAAAAGCAGTTAGAATAGTGCTCTGTAGTAGGTATTCAAAATATGTTAGCTGTTATAATGATGACAATGATGATGATGAAGAGGCGGGGAAAAAAGGGAGGAGAAGAGGGCAATGGAGAAGAGGATGAAGGAGAAAGAAGGAAGAGAAGAAGGAGATGACAAAAAAGAAGCAGTAAAGGTTAAGTATTTCTTTTCTGAAATACCTGGGACCAGAAATGTTTGGGATTTTGGTTTTTTTCAGATTTTAGAATATTTGCATTCTATATACTAACTGGTTGAGCATTCCAAATCCAAAAATTTGAAATCTGAAATGCTCATTAGAGGTTCATGTTGGCACTCAAAAAGTTTCAAATTCTGGAACATTTTGGATTTCAGATTTGGGATGCTCAACCTGTAGTAGTAGTTGATAATGTTAATGTTAATGATAATGATAATGTTAATATCTCAGTATATATATTAAAGCACTAATTACATTACAGGCCCTCAAGAAATACTTTATCTTTTTTCCTTTCTTTTTCCTTCCCACTGATGCATTTATGAGTTAATATCTATGTTCCTGTATTGTTTATCTAGGTCTTGCTAATATTTCCTGCAAATATTATTTATTTTTACCAATTTTACAGCCTATAGCAATTTTCCAATTCTTCTTTACCTAAGGAGACTAAATAAAAATTTTTAAAACCTCTAAAATAAGAAATACATTAAATCGAAAGATCTGTTTGTTTAAAGAAACTTAAATCAAGACTCACCAACTGGAACTTTCTCCCAGGTCGTTATCAGCCTTGGTGGGCTTTTACTTAGAACTGTGCCAACTTCTGAAGCCCATGTATCTCCAGCAGAGCAGGCGAGTGCAGCCAAGAGAGACAAACACATCCAGGAAGCAGTGTACTGCTTGGAAAAATCAATTGGGATTTCCCCGGGACCATTTTCTATCATGTATAACAGGGCCAGCTCTGTAGGCACAGCTCCATTACAGAACACCTGAACCCAATTCCTTTGCCCGCCTGGAAACAAACAGATGAAAAGACAGGAAATGTTTTCTCCTTAGGAGGAAAATCATGTCGTTACAGGAATTTATATTTTAAAGTTTAAGAAAAAAACACTAAAATTTTACAAAAAAGACTAACAGTGGTATGGCACCTTTGCCCTCATTCTATACTGTTATTAATAAATCTGGAATAATTAATCATAGAGTCTAGTGCTTCTAAAATTCTGTTACTTCCTATTTGGTGAAATAAAAAAAACTAAATTAGGTTACTAAAGTAATTCTCATATAAATTTTGTTTGACAGTCTAAACAACATGTTCTTATGGTATAATGTTGAGAAAAAAATGAAAACAATGTTCTGATTAAAAACAATGTTCTCATTAAAAGCTTATGTTAGGATGAAAGAAAGTTTACTATATTGAGTAATATCAAACTTAATTAATTTTACCTTCTTTATATTCTGAATCTAGACGTTTCTTTGTTTCTCCCTTCCATTTAGTGAGTTTCGAAGAAGAAAGGAAAAACATCAGCAAAGAGGTAAAAAAGCTGAAATTTGCAATGGTTAGGATAAATCCAACCACTAGCCCTGAAAGAAACATACATAAACACAGAATTATATTCAATTCATACATTAATGCTGTGAAAAAAAGAACTGAATGTTTTTTCAGTTATTTTTATATTATAACCTGAAATGTACATTTCTAATACATTTGCATTTTACCAAGCAGTAAACTGAATGCCATTTTGATTATATTGATACATTTTTTTAACCATACTTTGATCTCCTTTCAAACAATGCCATATGAATATAAGATACTATGTTAGACAAACTTTTTATAATCAAGGTGCAGTACAGAATGAATAGTAGTGGTTATTATTAGTATTTTTTGAGTTGGAATCCCATTCCATCGCCCAGGCTGGAGTGCAGTGGCATGCTCAGGGCCACCTCAGTGTCGACCTGCTGGGATTTGGCAATCCTTCCACCTCAGCCTTCCAAGTAGCCAGAACTACAGGCACGTGCTACCATGCCAAGCTAGTTTTTTATTTTATTGTAGAGATGAGGTCTCACCAAGTTGCCTGGGCTGGTCTTGAACCCGCAGGCTCAGGCAATCCACTCACCTCGGCCTCCCAAAGTGCTGGGATTATAGGCTGAGCCACCGAGTCCAGCCAGTAGTGATCATTATTAAGCAACATGTATCATACGTACTGTATATATGCTGGGAAAAAAGAATGGAATGTACTGTGAAAAAAAGAAAGTACTGTCTGGATAGAAGGCTAGCTTGAAAAATTTCCAAACTAACTGTGGCTCTCTCTGAAGAGGCAAAACTATAGAATTTTTCAAGTTTATATCTTACATTTTTCTCTTATAGCCTGAGATCTCATTTTTTATTTTATAAAGTAACTTTAAAAGAAAGTAAGCTTTATATACTTTTCAAAGAATCTTTACATGCTCCCTTGTTGAGCATCACAAACTATGGTGAAAGGGTAGAGAGTTTTTCTACCTAAGTTTTCCTGTGTAAATTCATGAAAATAATAGTGAATTTAATGTAAACTAAAAATGGTATATGTTCTGTGAATGTGATTTTAGATTTTTAGACTTTTCTTTGTCTCTTTATTTTGTTCAGGCAAACAAAGAAGAAAAAAGGGGATAGCATCCATTTGTTTCTAGGATTGAGAAGAATGATGTTGGTAATTTGATGGGTATTGTGTTAAATCTGTAGATTGCTTTAGGTAGAATGGACATCTTAACAAGTTGATTCTTCCAATCCATGAGCATGGAATATTTTTCCACTTCTTTGTGTCATCTTTGATTGCTTTGAGCAGTGTTTTGTAGTTTTCATTGTAAAGGTTTTCACGTCTCTGGTTAGGAAGATGCCAAGGTATTTCATTTTTTTGAGTGTGGCTATTGTGAATGGAATTTTGCTTCTTATTTGGGTTTCTGTTTGTTTATTACTGGTATATAGAAATATGATTGTCTTTTGCATACTTATTTTATACCCTAAGACTTCCCCAAAGTCCTCTATCAGTGCAAAAGGGTTTCTGGCAGATTCTCTTGGGTTTTTGAGGTATAGAATTATGTCATCTGCAAAGAGGGATAACCTGATTTCCTCTTTTCCTATTTGGATACCCCTGGTCACCTTCTCTTCTCTAATTGCTCTAGCTAGGACTTCCAAAGCTATGTTGAACAGGAGGGAGGGGTGAGAGTGTGCATCCTATTCTTATTCCAGTTTTCAGGAGAAATGGTTCCAATTTGTCTATTTAGCAGTATGCTGGCTGTAGGTTTCTCATAGATGGCTCTTACTATTTTTAGGTATATTCCATCTATGCCTAGATGTTCGAGGGTTTTTATCAAGAAGGGGTGCTGGATTTTATCAAAAGCTTTTTCTGCATCTAATGATATAATCATGTGGTTTTTGTTTTTACATCTGTTGATGTATTTAATTACGTTTATGGTCTTATGAATGTTGAACCAGCCTTGCATCCTGGAGGTGAAGCCTATTTGGTCGTGGTGGATGATTTTTGAGATGGGTTGTTGAATCTGGTTTGCTAGGATCTTGCTGAGAATTTTAGCATCTATGTTCATCAAGGATATTGGACTATAGTTCTCTTTCTTTGTTGGATCTTTATCTGGCTTGGGTAACAATGTGATGTTAGCATCATATAATGATTTGGGGAGAGTGCCATCTTTCTCAATCACCTGGAATACTTTCAATAGGATTGGTTTTAGTTCCTCTTTGTATGTCTTGTAGAATTCTGCTGGAAAGTCATCTGGTCCAGGGCTTTTTTTTTTGTAGGTAGTTTTCTTATGACATAGTCAATTTCCTTGATTGTTATTGGTCTATTTAGTGTCTTGATTTCTTATTGTTTCAACCTAGGGAGGTTGTGTGATGTCAGAAAGTCCTCCATTTCCTTTAGGTTTTCAAGTTTGTTTCCATACAAGTGTACACAGTAGTCTTTGATAATCTTTTGTATTTCTTCAGGGTCAGTTGTGACTTCTTCTTTTGTGTTTCTGATTGTGTCTATTTGGGCTTTTCTCTCTTTTTTCTTGGTCAGTCTAGCTAGGGACCAACAATCTTGTTTATCCTTTCAAAGAACCAGATTTTTTTTGTGTTATCCTTTTGTCTTCTATGTCCCGGATTTGGGCTTTTATTTGGTGATCTGGATTCTTCTGCTGAAGTTAGAGTTTTGGTGGTCTTGCTTTTTCAGCTTCCTTAGGTAACTTGTTAGGCTATTAAGTTGTGATTGTTCCATTTTCTTCATGTGTGTTTGTAGAGATATGAATTCCCCTCTTACTACTGCTTTCATGGCATCCCAGAGGTTTTGGTAAGATTTTTCTTCATTTTCTTTTGTTTCCAGGTATCTTTTTATCCCTGTTTTGATTTCCATGTTGCCCCAGGAGTTGCTTAGCATCATGCTATTTAGTGTCCATGTCTTTGTGGGTTTTGGGGGAACTTTGTTGGTGATGATATTTATTTTTATTCCACTGTGGTCTGAGAAGGTGAATAGCAACATTTCAATCTTATGAAATTTGTTTATGCTTGATTTGTGGCCACGGATGTGTTCCTTCTTAGAGTACATTCCATGTGGTGATGAGTAGAATGCATATTCTATGGTTGTTGGGTGGAGTGTTTTGTAGGTATCAATTAAGTCCATTTGTTCTAAAGTCTCATTGAGCTTCTGGATCTCCTTGCTGATTTTTTATCTTGATGATCTGTCTAGGATTGTGAGTGGAGTATTAAAGTCCCCAGCTATGATAGTGTTAGAGTCAATATCTTTTTAAATTTTGCCTAGAAGTTGCTTTATGAAAGTTGGTACTCCTACATTGGGTGCATATATGTTTAGGATGGATATTTCTTGTTGATGGATTAAACCTTTTGTCTTTATATAGTGACCTTCTATATCTTTTTAAATTTTTGATAGTTTAAAGGGTATTTTGTCTGACAGTAAGATTGTAACTCCTGCTTTCTTTTGTGTTCCATTTGCCTGAAATTTTGCTTCCCTTGCTCTTACTTTGAGTCTGTGAATGTCCTTTCTGGTGAGATAAGTCTCTTGGAGACAGTATATGGTTGCCTCATGATATTTTTTACATTTGTCATTTGATGTCTTTTATTGGTACATTTAGTCCATTCACATTCGGGCTAATTATTGAAATGTGAGAGTTTATCCTTGTCATGAGGTTCTTATAGAGTTCTTGTTATTCCTGTTTGTTTGTTGTCTTTCTTTTGATTTTTGGGTTGATTCATGTATGTTTTCAATCTTTTTCCTGCCCTCTTGTGAAGAAAGTTGTCATTCTTTTTTCCCTTTCTTCTGTGTTTAATGCTTTCTTAAGTGTTTTTTGTAGAGCTTGTCTAGAGGCAGCGTAAGTTCTTAGGGATTGAATGTCTGGGAAAGATTTTAATTCTCCCTCAATGAAGAAGCTTGGTCTAGCTGGGTAGGTTATTTTTGGTTGAAATTGTTTATCTTTGAGAACTTTGAAGATGGGCTCCAAGCTCTCCTAGCCTGAAAGGTTTCTGTAGATAAATCTGCTGCTATTCTAATTGGTCTTTCCCAGTAGTTAGTCTGACCTTTTTCTCTTGCTGCCTTTAAGATTTTTTCTTTTATACTTACTTTGTTTAGGTGAATTACTGTGTGTCTAGGAGTTGGTCTTCTCATTTGTTGTCTTGCAGGGGTTTTCTAAATCTCTTGTGTTTAAAATGTCACATCACTGATGAAAAGAGAGAAGTTTTCTTGAATAATTTCATGGAATATTTGCTCCAGGGTGGTCTCTGTCTCTCTCTCTCTCTCTGCCTCAGGAAGTTCAATTACTCTTAGGTTTGGTCTCTTGAAATAATCGCTCATCCCTTGAAGGTTTTCTTCTTTTTAAGCTTCTTTTCTATGTTTTGACATACTGGGTTAGTTCTATATTTTGGTTCTCAAGCTCTAAGATTCTTTCTCCAGCTTGGCTAATTCTGCTTTCCATGCTTATCAGTTTGTTATTTACTTCATTCACAGTATTCTTTACTGCTATTATCTCAGTTATCAATTCCTTCCTATTTTCCTCTTGTCTCTCCTCAATTCTATTTATTCTCTCTATTAATGTCTTGATATCTGGGTTTGTAGTTTGAGACCGGTCATTCTTGGGGCTCTTCATTGTGTTCCAAAGTCTGTTTTCTCAGTGTCTGACCTCCCAGGGGCCTGTGTGAGACCCATATTCTTCTTTTGGTTTTTCATTTTTTATTCCTTTCCATTGCTTAGTTCAAGATTCAACCATCATATCCAATGATTCTTCACTGATTCATCCAGAGATCCTCAATTACTAATATTACTTTAGTACATTTTAATTGACAGTACAAGAAACAGGGTTACTTGGCATAAAGTAATAATAAATGCTTAAACTCTGGAGTTGAACAGTCTGAAGTTCAAACTTTGGCTCCCCCACTTACCTCTATGAGACTAAGAGAAGTTACTTAACTTCCTTAAGTCTCAATTTCACATTGGTGAAGGAAATGAAAATAATCATAATTTCTACCTCACCAGCTTGCTGTAAAAAATTAGAGATTATTTTTATAATATGCTTATTATATTACCCAGGATGTGGGAGGCCCTTAATAAATGTTAGCTAATGTCTCTGGTACTAGTATCATCAATAGTTCCAGTGGTAAAAGTTCAACAACAATAATAATAAATATTATATTGTTATCTAAACTTTATTTTTTTTCAATTTATTTTGAAAACATTACAAAAGCAATACATGACTACTGGAGAGGAAAGCCAAAACATATTGAAGTATACAAAGTGAAAGTCACAAAATGTCTCCTCTTCATAAATGGTCACTGTCAACAACTTGTTCCACTGTCTTTACACAAACTCAAAGTAGAAAGGCCCTAAACAACCTACAACTGAGATGTTACAAATAGGATCTATATTCTTTTTACTTCAATTACCCTAAAATACTACATGATCAATGTTCATGCAGATGGCATGTTCACACTGAGAAAATAAATTTAAGACAATATGCTTTGAAGGAATTATTTCTTTCACATAGTCTAAAAATATCTTGAAATGTTTGGAAATTCCCAGCTATGTCTAAATTTTTAGCCAGGTACAGTGGCACACACCTGTAATCCCAGCACTTTGGGTGGCCAAGGTGGGAGAATCACTTTGTGCTCAGGAATTTGAGACCAGCCTGAGCAACATAGTAGACCAAATCTCTTAAAAAAAATATAAAAATTAGTTGGGTGTGTGGTATCTGTAGTCCCAGCTACTTAGAGGCTAAGGCAGAAGGATCACCTAAGCCCAAGAGGTTGAGGCTGCAGTGAGCTAGAATCATGCCAGTGTACTCCAGCCTAGGCAACAGAGTGAGACCTTGCCACCTAAATAAATAAATAAATAAATAAATTTTTATATTAGTATCTGCTATCTCCTGGTCATATTTGTTACACCTCCTCATCCCACCCCATGAATTTCTAATTATCATTGATAATTCTGGATCATATATCAATCTCTTATGACAATGAGCAACATTTAGTCAATATTCTTGACTTTTATCAACTCTGGGTACCTGAAAGAGGCTTCTAGACTTCAGAAAGACTGAACACCAGACCTGACTTAATGGTGACCAAGAAGAGGTAAGGCCACCCTTGTGAGACTATGCAGAGCACTGCCAGTAGCCTCTCCTGACTACAATAATGGGTTCATATATATGACAATAGGTTACTCCCAAAGAATTTGAAGACTCAAGGATTATGGCTGCCTTCTGAGCTTAAAAAAAGTAAATTACATACCCAACAGATGCCATCTGGGAAAGTAAAACAACACTATCTACAATGTCTGATAGTGGGAATAGAGTTATACCCCAAATTCCAACCAATGTGACCTGGGTATCTCTGGGAGGCAAAAAAGGGAAAAGCAGGACTGGAATTTCATAGCAATTAATAAGCTCAAATCTACTATATTGTTTTATACATATTTTACAGTAATTTAATTGGTTAGTCCAAAATGTAAAAAGTGAAGGTCAAAAGAACCAGAGGTTGGCAGACTTGTCAAACCCTGTCCAAGGAAAGGAAAATTCTTTGATCTGTGGATTTGCATTATTGTTTCTCTGACTTTTTACTCACCAAAGCAACCTTCTAATTATCATCTGACTTCTCAAGTGGCCTGACTACAAAAACAGGGCATGCCTGGACAGTGAGCTTCTATTCCAGTCTGCCTGGTAGTTCTAGATTCTATCAGATTAATAAAGTAGCATTCTGGATCATATATTAATCTCTTATGACAATGAGTAACATTTATTCAGTTTTCTTGGCTTTGATCAACTCTGGGTACCTGAAAGAGGTTTCTACTTCAGAAAGACAGAACACCAGACCTGACTTAATGGTGAACAAGAAGAGGTAAGGCCACCCTTGTGAGACCATGCAGAGCATGCCACTGGCCTTCCCTGACAACACCCTATTTTGCTGTGCACTTCCATTGTACTTATGGCATCTTGTTCTGGAAATCAGATGCCTCAAACCCATCTTATTATTGTCTATCTCCCCTGACTAGAAATGTAGGCTATGACAGCAGGATTTTAATCTATTCACTGGAAATACTTCATTTAATCTTACTCTTGGAGAATTCATTTTAATTTTCTGCAGCTTTCATTGTTCCCCCTCCCCAAGAATTGTCTCATCCATTAATGCAGATGATAATTAGCATATATAATGAGGTAGGAATGAGGTCGGAGGGGGAGGGTAAGTAATATGAGCAGAGATACAGAAAAAGAAATGAATGTGTGTGGCAAAGCCAAATTAATAATCATTCATATAGAAAAATATGATTGACGGTAGATAATCACTAACAGTGAACATTTGTATAGTGCTTTATAGTTTACAAGGATGCATTGTCTCAAACACTATCCTGCTTGAGCCTCACCAATAAGCCCATCGGGTATTACTATTGGACATATTTCATAAGAGATGAAGAAAGTGAGGCTCCCACATGTTAGGTGACTTGCCAAAGATCACATTGATAATAGGTGGCAGTACCAGTTTCAAATATATTATCTCTTTTTTTCTTTCTTGAGTCAGAGTCTCACTCTGTTGCCCAGGCTGGAGTGCAGTGGCACACTCATGGCCACTGCATCCTCGACCTGCTGGGCTCAGGTGATCCTTCCAACTCAGTCTTCAGAGTAGCTGGAACTACAGGTGTGCACCACCACGCCTGGCTAATTTTTTGATTTATTGTAGAGACAAGGTCTTGCCAAGTTGCCCAGGCTGGTCTCAGGCAATCCTCTCACTTCTACCTCCCACTGCACCCAACTCAAATATATTATCTTTTAATTCTAAATCAAGACAGGAAGAAGAAATGTAGAGGTTCAGGGCTAGAAGGTAGGAAAGGAAATGGTAGCTGAAAAGTAACATTAGAGATGAAAAAAGTAAGATAATCAGGACAACATACAGTATGAAAGCCAAAGGAAGAAAAATTCAAGAAGGACTTGACCTTTCTTGCTATAAGTCAAAAGTAATATATACCAAGGCAAGGAGACCTGAGAAACAACATTTTTTAGCAAAGCATAATTTTATGATATTAGATTCAAGCACAGCTTATTCAAATTGTTATAAATGCAGTTAATGTTTACAAAGTACTAACAGTAGTGCCTAGTTAAGTGCAAAGTAAATATTTGTTAAATAGATAAAACCTAACTATTCCTAACATTGATTATATAAGATAGAATTTATATAAAAGTGTCAATATGTCCAGTTAACTTTAATTCTCAACTACCTTTCAAAAAGAAAATAAATCTCTCAATAGAACTTGAACAATGTTTATTAATTAGGATAAAAACTGGCATGATTCTGAAGAAGTCTGCCTAATAATAACAACAACAATAACAACAACAACAACAACAAGAAGCACCCAGTAAATGTTGGCTATGTGACCAGGCAATGAACTGAGAACTTTATGGTAATTATCTCACTTAATTCTCACTGTGCCCTAGGAATTAAATAAGGACTACATCCAGGTTTTGTGGGGTCTGAAGCTCATGTAAATTGGGAAGCGCTCTTTAGGAAAAAGAGTACAAAAATATATTTTACCTTCACAAAATTTATGAAACCATAGGACCATAAAAACCTTGCCAGGGCCTATTTCTTCAACTTAATTGCTCTCTCTTTTTTTTTTTTTTACTATTTTCCTGTCAAATGAGTCATATTCTTCTCTCTCAAACAAGCCAGGATTGTACATGTCAGGGCTTTTGGGTGCCTTGTGTCAGTCTGGAATATGCTTCTGTCAGATCTTCTCACTGGTGACTTCTTCAGGTTCCAGCTCAAAGTGAGTTCCTTAGAAAAAAGCACCTGACCTTATCTACAGAAGGATGCTCTACATCTTCCAACATACACTCTGTATTATCTGTTAATTTTTCTCACAAACTTCATCATTATCTGAGAAGTTTTATATATCTTACTGTTATCTATCTGCCCTGAAGAATAAACATTCCATGAGAATTGAAACCTTGACCCTCTTGTTTATAGCTGTATCCCCAGGTTCTAGCAGAGTGACACACAGTAGTACATACTTGATAAATATTTGCTAAAAGAATTAATCAATGGCCTGTTCTCACCTCAGTTCCAAAAAATTAATCTAGAATACTAAGTTTAGACTGCTCAGCTTGACACTGCTAACAGCAATTTACAAGAGTTATTCTTTTCAACTGCTCCTCTATTTTATACTTAGAAGGAAAGAGTGCCCCAATATTTTGCTGGTAGGAGACCAATTAATCAAACTAAAGGAGAACAGTCAATGTCCTTCATCAAAAGCCCATCCTACTAATCTACTTTACATCAATTACAACATTAAATTTGTATGTCACATTAAAAGTGTACATTAGTTTCTGAAATGTTAACAGAATAGGAATGCTGAGCAATATATAACTTTAGCAGTATCTAAAATATATAACATGATTTGTAGTCTCATAGTTTAAGTTATATAAGCAAGCACTTGCTATGTAGTTATTTTAAATAGAATAAAAACATACCTCCTAAAGCCCCACTGTGATCTAGACTTTTCTTTTTAAAGCCATTAGAGACGATCAAAACAGGAACGACAACAGAAAGCAGCCAACGCCAAGGAGAAATAGGCCGTAAGTTACCTGAAAAAAAAATAAAAGTGGAGCATAAATTGTATGACATCTGCACAGGTTAGTTTTGGCAGTACGCTTTGCTAGCTGCTTTCTGGATTAAAATATCACCATGAGTAGAGAGACCAAGGTGAAGTTACCAAAGCAAAATACAGTCATGTGTCACTTAACACCTTTGGAGAAATGCATTCTTAGGTGATCTTATTGTTGTCCAAATGCTATAGACTGTGCTCACAAACCTAGATGGTATAACCTACACACCTAGGTTATACGGTATAGTCTATTGCTCTTGGGTTACAAACCTGTATAGCATGTTACTGTACTGAATACTATAGACAATTATACCAGAATGGTATATGTGTATCTTAACACAGAAAAAGTATAGTAAAAATACATAATACAATCTTATAGGACCACTGTTGTAATATGTGGAGCATAACTACATTTATGTTGAGACTTGCATACTTTCAGAAGGGAAATCTTACAGGGAAATGGTCAAACAGGTTATGTCCGAGTTTTGAAACCATTTATGATAATGGGTATTTCAAACGTGGGTTTCTAGATATTTGAAATGGCTATCTGGTTCCTAATTTTTTCAAAAGAAGGCACGTATTCAATTTCAAGGACTACATAGTACAAACTCTTTTCTTAACAGGATCTTATTCCTTCTTCTACCTTTCAGAGCACACCTGATTCAATGGTTAGAAATTGATTTTTCCAAAAGCTGCATCCGGTTCACAGACATTTTGTGTGGCTAGTAAAGTGTTTTCAAACAATTTGAGTCAATATTTAAAGATTAGGTGATTTCACATAAAAAAACAAAAAAACCCAAAAACACCCAGATTCTTGGCTTCTGTTTTAAAACCCAGAAATTCTGGCCCACATGGCAGAATTAACTGAAGGTGAAGAGAGGCTGCCTCCTTTAAAAAGATCCTGGGTTTCCTGTTTAAGGTCCCCACCACTCCTGACAGACTCCTGAACACCAAGGCGGAAGGATTTCCATATGGTAAATAAAAACATGAACTAGTGCTTGTGTCCATGTTTCTCTCAAAAATGGGAAAATGAAAGAAAAAGAAGGTCAAATGTTCAAAAAAATCGGAAAAATCTTATTTATGGAAATGAAAACTACTGCCACATGTCTAATGTGCAAAAACTAGTATATGTGCATTAGGTAACTGGTCCCAGGGTGACAATTGTTTACAAATTCTGGTGCATTCTATGTAGTTCAAGTCATAGTTAATACTGGTAACAACAAGAATCCTCTCTTATTCTCAAACCCCTGTCCCCTACTGTCAATCATTATGAATGAACAGCCCTGAGAGCTTCTGTGCCCTGGAGAATAATACCTCTCTAATTACTCACATGTCTCTTTGCAAAAGGACTAAGGTCTGAAATGGCAATAACTTACGATACAATCATTTATAAGAGTTCACTTTCTCAATCTCCTTTTCACTTTTAGTTTTGTTGTGAACTGACCAGTTTTGTTTTTACAGGATTTCCAAGGGAGTTTGTGTACAGGCATGCTTATGCTCTAAGACACCTTCAAAACCTTAAAGATCTGAGTGCAGAGCACCCTATACTCATGCAAAGCAGCATCAGGCTTTGAAAAGGAGTCTATTCTTGCGAGGCACTGTGGCTCATGCCTGTAATTCCAGCACTTTGGGAGACGGAGGCAAGAGCTCAGGGGTTCAAGACTAGCCTGGACAACTTGGCGAGACCTCGTCAATACAATAAATAAAAAACAAAATTAGCCAGACGTGGTGGCGCACGCCTGTAGTTCCAGCTACTTGGAAGGCTGAGGTGAAAGGATGGCCTGAGCTCAGCAGGTTGAGGCTGCGGCAGCCGTGAGCGTGCCACTGCACTCCAGTCTGGGCAACAGAGTGAGACTCCAATTCAAAAATAAATAAATAAAATAGATTAAAGGAGTCTATTCCTATGAAGTGACCAAATGGTAGATAAGTTCTTTAAATCTCCAAATGTAAATATAATACTGTCTTTAATTCTTATTATTTTACAAGGCACATGAAACTGATACATTACTACTACTATTCAAAACTAAAAAAAAAATCACTGTAATTGCTTCAAAACTACGTTTTACTTCACTTTATTTGCACCAAAATAGACTAATTACATAAAATACAAAGACATTTTGATATAGGTATAACTAGTATTATCACAACAAGCATTTATTAAAGGCTTGAAAACGTTCAGGGCACTATTTATATTATCATGTGAGTAAGTTAAGTTCAGGCTATGCGAGTAAACACAACCATTCATAATCCCTCAGAGGATATGGGTTTTGGATTTCAGAATGGCGCAATTTTAAATTCCACCGATTAGATGACAGTAAAACAACTTAGAACATACACACTTACCATAATAGGTGCTTGCAGTCATGGACATAATCCAGAAAGCTAAAGAAATGCAAATGATCAGGCTCAATATAACTATATTAGTTATCATCTTTATGTATCTTTGGCATACACTATCTTCAAGATCTGTCATGGAAAATAAGGATACGAGCACCTGAGGGTGAAAATATTTAGCGTTTCTGCGAGAAACACAGTCATTTACGTTGCCAGCAAGACATTAGTTTAGAGATAAACATAAACGCCGACATCTTTCACAGATCGAACCAAAAAGATGAATAGTCCCATAAACCCAAACTCCTTCCGGAAATTACAGCTGGAGGAGAGCTCCCACTCCTACGGCCGCCGCGGGGTTAACGCCTCCCGGGAAACGCAACCTGGGAGCCTGAGAGCCGACTCGTGGCTGCAGATAGATACCCGCACACCTGGACGCCGAGACCAGGAAGGTGAAAGGGCAGCCGAGGCAGCCAATCGGCGCTCCCGGAGAGGGTGAGCCCCGCCCCCTTCCCTCCCCGCCCCCTTCCTTCCTCCTCTCGCCAGGCGCAGCCAGTCTCTATCGCTCTCACGCCAACTAGGGTGGGGTGGGCCCGCGACCGCAAGGGACCACCGATGTCAATTCGGTGGGGCACCCGAACTTAGGCGTCTGGGCGGCGAGCCCAGCGCCCCAGAGTGCGGTCGCGTCCCGACAGCCTCCCGTGCCGCCCCAGGGTTCAAGTACAGTCGGCGGGAGCCGAGAACCCGGGAGCTCAGCCTGCGTTTCCCTGCGCCGCCGCCACCAAAGCGGCTCCTCTGCTCCGCGCATGCGCCGCAGTGGTGCGCAGCCCACACCTCGCTCACTGGCGCAGGCACTGAAGGAGTGAGTGCCCGCCTGCTACGTCCGCCCAGGATGGGGACCTCCTTAACGCCGAAAAGTGAAACCACCACCAGGGTAGTCATGGAATAACGATATGCAAGTGAATTGAGACCCAATAAGTCCATTTCGAGCGTAATAGTTGAATGCTTTTTAATCTATGAAGTGTTTATGACAAATAATGTTATGGATTTTGGAGGGGAGGGAAATATATCGTGTTGTAGAAACGGAATTTTGTGGTTTAGAAATAATTTAAGGCCAGGCGCAGTGACTCACGCCTGTAATCCCAATACTTTGGAAGGTGGAGGAGAGGGGATTGCCTGAGTCCAGGGTTTCGAGACCAGCCTGGGCAACGTGGCAGGACCTCGTCTCTACAATAAATCAAAAATAGAGCCAGGTGTGGTGGCGCACGCTTGTGGTTCCAGCTACTTGGAAGGCTGGGACGGAAGGATCGCCTGGACCCAGCAGGTCGAGGCTGCGGTCGCCTTGAGCGTGCCACCGCACTCCAGCTTGAGTGACAGAGTGAGATTCCGACTCAAAAAAGAAAAGAAATTTAAGATAACAACACGATTTATTACCTATGATGTGCCAGACTCTGCAGGATGTTAGCTAGGTAAAGATAAAATTACATAATTTCTGCTGTTGAGCTTTCACTTAATTGTCATAATGCCACTTACATTGTGGAAATATCTGTCCCCCACCCCTCATATTTAAAGTGATTCTGTCAGTTAATTTAGAAAGCAGAAGGTCTTATTCGCGTTAAAAATCTGAGTCTTGTGGCTCATTGCTTTTTTATTTTGTTTTGTTTTGAGTTGGAGTCTCACTCTGTCACCCAGGCTGGAGTGCAGTGGCACTCTCACTGCCACGGCAACCTTGACCTGCTGGGCTCAGGCAATCCTTTCGCCTCAGCCTTCCTAATGTGAAATTAACTTTTTAAAATGTGAAATTACTTTTGTTAACCTGAGTTAACAGTAACTGATAATTACATTATATTTCTGATTTTTTTCAGCTAATTCCTGACAGTGTAAGAAGAGGAGACAAGTCTGTGTTTTAACTCGCCAAGAGTAGTTACTTTTTAAAAACTCACATTATTTTACGTTTTAAAAAACATGTCAAGCTGGGCACAGTGGCTCATGCCTGTAATCCCAGCACTTTAGGGGACAGAGGCGAGAGGATTGCCTGAGTCCAGGGATTCGAGGCCAACCTGGGCAACTTGGTGAGACCTCCTCTCTACAATAAGTCAAAAAATTAGCCGGGTGTGGTGTCATGCACCTGTGGTTCCAGGTACTTGGAAGGCTGAGAGGCAGAAGGATCACCTCAGCCCAGCAGGTCGAAGCTGCGGTGGCCATGAGTGTGCCACTGCACTCCAGCTTGGATGACAGAGTGAGACTCCTATTCAAAAATAAAATAACATGCCAAGACAACCGCCCTTTCCCTTGGTAAAACATCTAATTAGTTAGTTAACTAAGAACCGAATCTGTGAAATAGGACTAAACAGTAGTGGCTATCTCTGACTAAACCACATACATATATGGTCTTTATGCAAAAATTTATTATATGCCCCCTTGGTCTCAGCCTATTCTGCATAGGTGAATGATTGGATTATCTCGCCAAGCCGACTGGCCAATATCAATGTTACCAGACTATTGAGTAAAGTTATTATTAATACAAGCTAGTGTTCTTATGGTTTGCACAGTGACCTTGTTTTTGTTTCCGCTTGGACAAAATTATGAACTGCCAGGTGCAGTGGCTTATGCCTGTAATCCCAGTATTTTGGGAGGCTGAAATGGGAGGATTGCTTGAGTCCAGGAATTTGAGAGCAACCTGGGCAACATAGCAAGATGTCATCTCTACAAAAAAAATTAGCTAGGCATGGTGGTGTGTGCCTATAGCTCCAGCTACTTGGGAGACTGAGGCAGAAGGATCTCCTGAGCCCAGGAGGTGGAGGCTGCAGTGAACCATGATTGAGCCTGGGTGACCCAGTGAGACCTTGACTCAAGAAAAAAAAAAAAATTATGAACTGATCCTGTTTTTATTGTTTTTTGCCTACTTCATCAGTCACAGGGTGGCCTTATTGGATTAGTTGGTATTCTGTGAGAAAACCATAGCTGTGAATGTCAGGCCATCTCCTAACAACACTGAGGTACAGCTGTATCAGGTCAGTTGCTAGATGTTAGTGATGATGGGTATTCGATCTGGCTAAGACTGCATATTGAATATGCAGTACAACTGGCCTGGTTCAGTGACTCATGCCTATAATCCCAACACTTTGGGATGCTGAGGAGGGAGAACTGTTGGAAGCCAGAAGTTCAAAACCAGCCTGGGCAATTTTGTGAGACTCTGTCTCTTTTTTTTTTTTTTTTTTTTTTTTGAGTTGGAGTCTCACTCTGTCGCCCAGACTGGAGTGCAGTGGCCGCTCCCGGCCACCGCAGCCTCGACCTGCTGGGCTCCGGCGATCCTTCCACCTCAGCCTTCCAAGTAGCTGG